>CM057455.1:836860000-837132500 GCA_016271365.2 Neoceratodus forsteri
CTTCAGAAAAGTAATGGATTAATAATTGTTGTGTAGTAATGAATGGGTGTGTATTGAGTCTCCTTTACTGTATTCTGGGCATTTTATAGTGTAAGTTCTGTGATGTAGGATGACTCCTCAGTTTAGACAGACTGAAGCAGATATCAGAGTGCAAGATATTAGAGTATGTTAGAGTACAGGATAAATAGCACAAGACTGACAGCAGCATTAAGTACTAAGTGGCTGAAGGTTATTAATATGTAGGCGGCTGTATTTTAAAGTAATTTGGAAGGGCCCTAATGAGTCTGCACTGTTTAGAGTTTTTAAATAAAGATAATTAGGAAAAGAATAATGAAATTTTATTTTTAGTAATGGATATGGATAGGATAGGAAACATACTCTTATGGATTTGATATTTATAGTATCGTTAACTATGTGATGGTGTTTATTGGAGTTTTAACCAAAAATTTGTAATGACTTAAAAAAGTCAAACAAATAAACTTGAACTGTAAAACAAATGTTTTTCTGAGCAAGGTGAAGAGTTTTTCATAAACTTGTCCTAATTCCTTATTTTTAAATGTTCCCAGCCTTGTTGTCATACACAGAGATATCTTGTCTTCTCATGTGCTCTTTCCCAGCCTCAGCAGAGATGTCAGGCTGGTGCCCTGTCTATGCCAGTTGGATGACAGGGCCCCAGCTTAGTCTTGCTGCTGAGGCTGGGAAACATTGGCAGGCAACTTTAACAGTACTTTGATCAATGGCTATGAAATAAAAATAGCAACAATTGAAGAATATAAGTAGTGAGTGAGTCTATTTCCCCAGACACAGTACAGACATAGACAGGCTTTGTCTGGAGCAGATTCCTCCCTGTTGTTTTCCTTGTGTTGCAGGAGGTGGGCACCCGCGGGGTTCCTATGTGTAATCTAATCTTCAAACATGTCCTTTTGTAAATGCATCCTTATTTCTAACAAACAGGGCTTCACTTTTAACCTTTTTTATACCCCTCAGGAACTTATGTATCTCTATCATGTTCTCACAGACACGTCTGGCTGTCAGCAAGTACAGGTTCAGGGTCACCAGTCGTTCTTCACAGAATCTGCCTTGCTGGTCATGCATCATTTTGGTGACCCTCCTCTTTACGGATTGCAGCCTGTCTATGTCCTTTCTCGGGTGAGGACTCCAGAACTGGGCTCAATATTCCAGGTGAGGCCTCATGAGTGATCTGTATAGGGGCTCTATCACTTCATTTCTCCTGTTATCAAAACTCCTTCCAATATACCCCACCATCCCCAATGCCTTATTGTACACTTATTGCAGTGGCGGGTTTACTTGAGGGAGTCACTAATGATGAAACCCAGATCTCTCTCTCCTCTTTTGTAGTGGCCAGTCTGTCCCTTCTATTCAATACTCTGTGTGGGTTCCTTTTCCCTAAGTACATCACCTTACACTTTTTGGCATTGCTTCTCAACTGACAAATCTCCGACTACCTTTAGAGTTTCTCTATGTCCTGCTGAAGTTCCTCACCCCTTCCTCACTGTTTACCCTGCTGCATAGCATTGCGTCATCAGCAAAGAGAAAGTCTTGCCCTGGATAACCTTTTCAATATAGCTAAAGAACACGAATAGGACAGGTCCCTGGACCAATCCCTGTGGCACCCTATTTGTGTCCCCCCCCCGCTCCCAGAGTTGGCCCCATTTGCTACCTCCCTCTGTTGCGCCCACCAGCCAGTTCTCCACCTATCTGACTAAATCATTCTCTGCTCATAAATCCTCCTGCTTTTTCAGCAGCCTCCTCTGTGGCATTGAATTGAAGACTTAGTCAAGTGCAGCAAACCTACAGCCTGCCCTTTATCTACTGCCCTACTGACCCTGTTTAAAAACACTGTTAGATTGGTCTGGTATGACCTCCCTGACAGAAGCCCATGCTATCTGTCATCCTGCAGCTCATTGTCATCAAAGTAGGTCACCAGACTTTCCTTAACTATGGTCTCCATTGCTTAAATACAATTGGAAGTTAGTTTAACCAACCTGTAGTTACCTGTGTCCCACCCTTCACCCTACCCCGACCCCCACTGAGTGTAACTATGTCTGCTGACCTCCAATTCTCTAGCACAGCCCCAGACTCTAGTGAATAATTAAACAGCTGGGTCAAGGGTTTAGGAAACAAACAGAAAAACTGCACACAAAATCAGTGCTGAAGGGACTTCAGTAGTTAGACTGCAGCAGTGTCTGTCACCATGAGTACAACAAAAATGTCTGTGCTTGAAACCATTGCCATTCTTCAGCTGTGGGGTCTAACCAGAAAATGGCCAGACTGGAGTGGGGGCAAATGATCCCTTTCTACTTTCAAATTCTATGTTTCTATGTTGAAAGCCTGCCATTTTATACACAATCTGTTAAAGGTGTAAGTACACAGACACCCATAACAAAGTGCTGAAAAGAAATGCTGGAATTAAACACCATTGGAAATTAAAAAAATAGAAAACAATTACAAATATGTACAATAGCATTCAAAGTATGCCAATAAAGTGTACAGTGCTAAAGACATATTCAAAATTAAGAGCTATCTCATTTAATACACTGAAAGTGCCAAATTTATGCAAGAATCAAGAATTGTTGTAGCTAATAGTTAACTTATTAAGGTAAATATATATTATGCAAGTGCAAAATTCAGTACAAGTTAGAGTCCGGTAGTGTTTTGTAAATTCAATTTCAGGGAGTCCAGGAACCTATAGGAAATAAAGGACAATAAAGACAAAAAGCAAAATGAACATAACTACTGTAAAAGGCAAGTAGGGAAACAACCCCTAGGCACAGATTAACTAATTGTATTTTGCAGCACAGTTCATTCAGAAATGAAATATTGAGCACTCACAAGGTATATGCATCTCCTATTAATCACAACATTGCTGACCAGCAGGCTCACTCTCCTTGCTCTGCAACCCCAACCTGTATCTCCTCCACCTCATGACTTCACCAACTTCCCTATCCCTTCACCTACCCCAGACATTGGCTGGCAGAGACACTCCTATGCCGCACACCAATATCAATTTGTCCTAATTTACCTTCTCTCTCATACTCCTGCACTTACACCCGCTTTACAGATGGGTCAACACTGTACCTCTGCCCTACTCCAACCTACACCTCATCCCCCTCCACCCAAGAAGGCGTGGCGTCGCCCCATAACCTCACTGCTTCCCTGCGTCATCTCTAGTCTACCAGTACCCACCCACAACAAAAAAATAAAACAGTCACCCTATCATTCTCAGCTTGGGTCCCACAAGCATTGCAGGCTCTCTCTACTAAGGCACACATTACTCCTACTCCTGCTATCCAGAAATATTCACCCCAACCCTGGGCCCCCCATCACAACCCCCCCCAAACAAACCTCAGGGAAGACTGTTGTTGGCCTCGATTAATATTTGTAGTCTTCCTAAAAAACACACGCTACTTCAAGACTGGATTACCCAACATGCTCCTGACATTCTAGCCCTCTCAGAAACCTGGCTATCCAAAAAAATCCCCAACGATACAGTCTCCCTAAGTAACTAACATTTTTAGGGCAGATAGACCTGATAAGCGTGGGGGTGGCTGTGCAATATTAGTTAAATCTACACTCGGTGCCACAGTCGTGGACCCCCCCCAGAACATGGGTCGCAGACACTTACAGTCAAAATTAGTCTGGGCACCAAAACTATCCATGTCATTGCTGCCTATATCCCCCCAAGAAACCAGAAACTTGCATTTGAATCAATCCTACACACTATCGTTTACCTCCCAAATGCTAACAAATCCATATTAATGGGCGATTTCAACATTGATTGGCTCTCCCCATCCTCCTCCACCTACAAAGATGCAGCACAGGCTATGGACCTCACCCAAATTGTTACCTCCCCAACAAGATGTGACACAAGAACCGGGACCTCCACACTATTAGACCTTATTTTTACAAACAGACCATGTAACATCACCCGGGCCTCAATGCTCCCTGATGCTATCAGTGACCACTCCCCGGTTATCTGCTGGTGGTCAGGTAAACTCCCTCTAGCACCACCAACCACCACATGGCATCATAAGCTCAAAAAAGGAGGCCTTGACTGCCTCAAAGAATACATTGTAAATAGCAACTGGCTACCCATATATAACTCACAGACAGCGGATAGCACCCTTACCCACTTTATAACTACGTTTAACAAAGCCTGTGATATATTTGCCCCCTTCACAAAGCAGGTGGTGAAAACCAGGACTACCCCCTGGATCATACCTTCCCTTATAAACCTTATGCAACACAGGGACAACCTTTGGCACCAGGCCATAGACAGACAGCGCACTAGGGACAGACAATTATATAGGGAGATGCGTAATAAATGCACCTGGGCAACTCACAGGGCAAAAGCTGAATACTACCAGCATACCCTCTCCACCTCCTGGGGATACAGGAAAAAATTCTGGAGCAACATTCAGGAAATCAGTGGCAAAACTCGCTCCCCCACCCCTACCCAACTCAATGTGAATGGGGATATTTCTCAAGACCCAGCTAAAATCACTGTAGCCCTCAATGACTCCTTCTCTGACCTCTCACATATCCTCCCCCCAAATTTCTTCCACCCTCCCAAAACCCCCCACACACCTTGTCCAGCAAATATAGACCTCCCACCGACGTTCCGGATCCGAACCATACCTGACAACCTGGCCAAACGCTATATCTCCAAAGCTATCGCTAACACTCACTACAGCAATGACTTCCTTTATCTAAAACTTATTAGGCTTACCCTCGATGTCACACTACTCCATCTCACAAAAATTCTTAACCTCTCACTCTGCCTCGGCCAATTCATCTCTAACTGGAAAAAAAGCCTTGATCACTCCTATCTAAAAAAATGGCAACCCCACCCGCACCGGTAATTATAGACCAATCTCAATACTCCCTCCTCTCTCCAAAGCGCTAGAAAAAATAGTCTCAGACCAGCTAACTGAGCACCTTACGAGACACAACCTTCTAAGTAAGGAACAACATGGGTTCCATGCTGGCCACAGCACCATCACGGCCCTCACTGAACTAATCACGTTCATCCACAGGGCCCTGGACCAAGGATCTATTGCTAGGGCCATCTATGTTGACTTAATAAAGGCATTTGACACGGCCAATCACGATCTTCTCATCCAAGTCCTGCCACAACTAAATGTGGCCTCTGAGGTCTCGGCCTGGTTCAAGGACTACCTCTCGGGTCACTGTCAGCAAGTAAGAATCAACTCCACCATCTCCACCCCCAAACCTGTGTGCTCGGGTGTTCCACAGGGGTCTATTCTGGGCCCACTGCTTTTTACACTCTTCCTTAACTCACTCCCCAAAGCTTGCAGCAGTCATCTCCTATGTTATGCTGATGATACTGTTCTTTACTGGCAACACCCACAGCCAGACACCCTCCAGCTCTCCCTTCAGGGGTTTTTCAGGGAGCTGGAAAACTGGTTTACTGTACACTGCCTGATCATTAACTATTCCAAAACTAAGTCCATGACCTTTGCACATTGCCAAAGCCCACACAGCCAGATGACAGTCCAAATCACAAACTTGGATGGTACCCATCTGGAACATGTTACTCATTTTAAATATCTAGGTGTCACCTTAGATACCTCCCTCTCCTACCACAGACATATACGCCTCCTCTCATCAGCGATTAACTCCAGAATTGGTACCCTCTACAGGATCAAGAACAGCCTGCCTGCTCATGCCATGCAGATAGCTGTCACCTCCTCCATCCTCTCACTTCGATTACGGGATTGTTATCTATGGCACTGCTGACAACTCCACCCTAAGTAGCATAATCACAGCTCTTAATAAAGCCTGCCGCCTCGCTACTGGCTGTGACAGACTCACCCACTCCTGCAATCTGTACACACTAACTGGTTGGCTTAATTTCCATCAAAGACTCAAATATCAAACCTGCATCTTAGCAAAAAAGATCCACCTCCAGCTTACTCCAGCCGGTCTACTCCCCATCGTCAGCTCAGCCCCTCACAGGCGGACTACCAGACTGTTGGCTACCTCATCCTTCACAGTCCCCCCATGTTGAACGTCTCTAGGGCAGAGATCCTTCGCTACCGTGCCCCCAAATGGCTCGACACCTCACCCCCCTACTCTCTCCCAGACCCACAGCATCTCACTTTTCAAAACCGGCCTTCGAACACACCTCTTTGAAAACTCTAAATGTGAATGCCAATAAGGCCTGCTCTCTCCTCCTTCATCCCCATAACTGACTCAGGGACTTCCTAGACCCTACGAACCAGCCTTCGCATTAGCTCTGTCTTGGGCTCACATATATGCCTCCCAAAAGCTTTTGAAATGCCTCACAACTGCCATGTCAATTCTGTAACCTGTAAAAATCAAAGTGTATATAAAAAACTTTGTTTCTTTTAATGCTTTATATTGTCTTGTGTCTCTCCACCCCCTTTAACCACCGTGGAGCCATTGTATAAATACTGTCTGTACTGAAACCTGTATATAATTGCTTGTTCTGTCTGTCTTCCTTGTACTTTGTTTCTCCCTCCACCCCCTGTAAACAGCGTGCAGCCTTTGCAAAAGAGTCTATGACTCAAAGGATTGTAATTCCGATTATACAGTAAATAAATAAATAAAATAAAAGCAAGAGACAGTTAATCAAAGAATAATCAAAATGGTTGGGTTGGGGGGAGGGAGGGCTAGGGATGAGTATCGGTAAGAGGGAACTAATAAATATATTACATGTAGTAGAAACGCATATGATCAATTAAAGGAAGGATATGACATCCCAGCTGTCATTTAATCCTTGTGGTATTAATGCCTCCAGAGTAAAAATAAGTCTGCTTTCTCTTTGGAGCTGCTTTTTTTAAGCAATCTCCAATCTCTGATGTAGAGGGATGTGGTCTAGCCTCATGAAGCATAGACATGTAATGTCACCATTATGGTATTTGGTTCAGTATGTACCAACCGGAATCTCACATCGGCCATTGTGGATGAAGTATACATGCTCCTGTGCTCGTTGCTTCATGGGTCTGATGGTCCAGCCCACATGTAATGTATGACCATCAAATCAGAGGGTATACACTTCACATTTGGTGTGGCATGTAATCAGGGACAGTATATTCAAATTTTTGCCTGGTGCGCAAAGTGACTGTGCCCTGTTTGCCAGGGGTTTGTGCCTGAGCACAGTATTCAAAGGGGGCTGTGGTGCACACTAAAAGGGTTAGCATGCATGCAAACAAACATTGTATGTGGTGAGCAAAGGGAGGGCTGGGAACAGGAATCCCAGCATAGCTCAATGTTTAGTGCATTAGGGCTGCGTAAGGGGAATAGCACAGACCACCTTGTGCTGCTCAGTTACCGCTGAAAAGAAGCCTGACTTAGTCCGGGCAACACTAGCGACAAACAGAGTCTCTGCAGCCAACAACCATGTTTATGGTTGGTGGAGCACACCTGCTCCTTGGTACCCTGTGCCCCCCCCACATACACACACATTCTGATCGCCCTCCCATATAAAGAAAACAACTTTCCCTGTGGTCCAGCGGTCCCCACTCTGAGCACCATCCCATATAAAGAAAACAACTTTCCCTGTGGTCCAGTGGTCCCCCCTCTGAGCACCATCCCATATAAAGAAAATAACTTTCTCTGGTGTCCAATAGTACCCCCACCATCTGATTGCTGACCTGAATAAAGAAAACAACTTTCCTGGTATCCAGTTGTACCCCCTGTCCTTGGATCACCAGCCCTGTTAGAATAAATGATGTTCCTGGTGTCCAGTGGTCCCAGGCCCTCTGATCACTGGCCTCATATCAAATCACATATTCTCTGTTGTGTAGTGGCAACCCCCCACACAACAATCCCTGTCCCCATCCCAACGTAAGCATCCCTGGCATCTAGTGGCCCCCCCTGCACCACGAGCACTGACCAACCCACACTGCCACCCCACCTTACCTTATACACCGGTACCACAGGAGTCCATATGGTGAACAGTAGCACCCCCCCTTACCTTAAGCACCAGCATCACAAGAGTTGATATGGCAACTAGCACAGCCCTCCTCTCACCAACTTGGCAGGCCATCATATGTAATAACAGGGAGCATGCCTCCCCTGTATGAACATATGGAAGTGCCAGAAGAAAATGCCCATCAGGTCTATCGAGTCTGCTTGTATTGCAGGGTCCCTAGCTTACACCACTGACCCTGCCCCCCCCCGGTCCTCCCTTCTACCCCATTCGCCCCCCCCAGGTCCCATGGTTTCCTATTATGTCTATGCCAGCCCTCTTAAATATGCCTACTGTCTTTACTGAGACCACTTCCTCTGATAGAGCATTCCAATTGACCACCACCCTCTCCATACAGAAGTGCTTCCTAACATCCCTCCTAAACCCCCCAGCCTCAAATTGTATGCCCTCATGGTTCAGTTGTCCCTTAACTTGGAAAGACTCACCCATCCACCCTTATTTATCCCCTTGAAGTATTTGAAGGTCTCTGCCATGTCTCATCTCTCCCTCCTCTCCTCCTGAGAGTGCATATTCAGGACTCCCAGCCTCTCCTCCCAAGATATACCCTGTTGATCCATGATCATCTTGGTAGCCCTCCTCTGGACTTTCTCCAGTAGGCTGATGTCCTTCTTAAGGAATGGGCACCAGTATCTTACTCTGTACTCTAAGTGTGGCCTAACCAGTGACCTTTAAAGTGGCAGCATAACCTCCTTCCACCTGCTGCTGATCCCCTGGCTATACACTCCAACATCCTGTTGGCATTTACTGCTGCCTTTTTTCACTGTGAGGAGTGCTTCAGGCTGCTAGTATTCATCACTTCCAGATCTTTTTTGTCCTCTGTTGCTGCTACCTGGACCACCCCTAGGCAGTACTCAGTCCTTGGGTTCCTGACTCCAATGCGCATCACTTTGCATTTCTTGGCATTGAAGCCAAGTTGCCAGATACCTGTCCATCACTCAAGTTTTCTGAGGTCTTCCAGCAGGTCTTGTATCCCCTCCATCGTGTCCACCCTCCCACAAAGCTTGGTGCCATCCACAAACAGGCACATTTTGCCCTTAATGCCCTCCACAATGTCATTTATGAAGACATTGAATAACACCAGCCCCAGTACCAATCCCTACAGGATCCCACTGGTGACTTCTCTGGTGCTGGATAACTCTCCGCACACCATCATCCTATAGGTCCTGCCCCTCAGCCAGCTTTCTACCCACCTGATTATTTTCTCCCAAACCCCGAGATCAGCCAGTTCCCTGGTCAACCTCTTGTGGGGCACTGAGTTGAAGGCCTTGCTGAAGTCCAGGTACAGGATGACTGCTGCTTGGCCCCTGTGGATTGCCCCAGTGACTCAGTCAACAAAGTCAATCAGGTTTGTTTGGCATGATCTTCCTCCCATAAATCCATGCTGCTTCTCATCCGGGAGACCTTTCTCCTGCATGTAACTTACCTACCTCTCTCTGAGTATGGCCTTAATGAGTTTGCACACAATTGAGGCCAGACTGACTGGCCTGTAGTTCCCTGGGTCATTCCTGGGACCGCTGTTGTGGAGAGACATCACCGGTGCCATTCTCCAATCCTGTAGCACCATGCCTAACTCCAGGGAGCTATTGGAGAGGCCCACCAGTGGCCCCTCAAGCTCCTTTTCCAGCTCCCTTAGCACCCTTAGGTGTATGATGTTTGGTCCCAGGGACTTGTTTACCTCTAGTGCTAGTAGTCCCTCCCTGACTTGATCATCTTCCATCACCATGTATGTGCCCCCTTCCTTTGCCTTCTCCTCCCTGATGGCACCGGCCCTTCTTCTTCCCTAGTGAAGACCAAGAAGAAGTAATCTGTACTGTAAAGGGAGCTGGTGGACTATTTACAGTAGACACTACACATGCTCCCTTTACAGTACAGGGGATGCACACTCCCTGTCATCGCATGCAGTGGCTGGTCAAGGGGGTGAGAGGTGGGCTGTGCTGGTCACCATATGGAATCCTGTAGTGCTGGTACTTCAGTTAAGGGGTGGGGGTGGCAGGGTAGATTGCTCAGTGCCTGTGGTGTAGGGGGACACTAGATTCCAGGGACGTTTATGCTGGGATAAGGACTGGGATTGATGGGTAGGGGACACCACTAGATTTCAGGAAATATGTAGTTTGATACAGGGCCAGCGATGAAAGGGCAGGGGGGAACACTGGACACCAGGTAAAGTTGTTTTCTTTCTATGGGATGGTGATCAGAGGGTGGGGGACCACTTGAAACCAGAAAAACTGTTTTCTTTATATAGGACAGGGAGTGGATCGTGTGGGGTGAAGGTATGGTGTGCCACTAAACACCAGGGAACAGGTTGACGTTTACAGGACCGGGCAATCGAGGTGGGGGAGGGGCTGATTGCTTGGACTCAAACCTGCCACCACTTCCCATATAAATGTGCCCATAATGGGCTTGCAAATGGCCCCTTAGCACCTTGCATGCTCACTGGGGCTCATTTGTATGGTGCCATCTAAATATCACACCAGGAGCTACCAGTGCTAGCAGGTCTGGCGGTGCTGTTCCCCTGCACTTCCCAGATACATGTCAGGACAGTGTTACTCAGCTTAGCACTGCACTGATATGGCACTGTTTTCAATCAGACTGCTCACCGACACTATCGAACTGAATATAACATCCTCAAGTTTGTGGATAATGGGCAAGTGCAGCATAGACTTTTGCTCTCCACTATGCATATTTTTCAGTATTAAGCCCCAGGTGTCTAACTTCATATGTCACTTGATTAATAGGCCTGATCAAAGTCTTTCCTTGTATGGCTAACACACAAATATTACAGAAGCCACAGTGATGGAATCCTATTGGGCGTGGTGGGAATATGGGGGATAATCTGAGGTCTCCTTTTTCTGTATAGTGACTCATCACAATAGTTTCCTTAATGCTGGTGGTGTTTCTGTAAATCAGAACAAACAAAAGTACAGCACACTCCAAAAAAGGACTTTATTGCAGCAAAGAGCACTAAAAATTATATAAACCACACTGGGGAATGAATCTATAGTATCTCTCAAACCAGGAGCCACTAATAGTACAGTATGTGCCAGTATTTTTTAAGCATCATGCTGCCTGTGGTGAAATGGGATTGGTAATCCACAATAAAGTGTATCATGTCACATGCCTGGTTACATTTAGCTTTAGTGGACAATAGTTCTAATCTATTTCAACTTAATTCATTTTTCTTATCAGCGCCTAACAGAGCTGGGTCATTATCTCTTTCTATAAATCTGCATCTTAGATCTGTAACATGCTATGCAAATTTCAGATCTTTGTAACCAAGGAAACTGTCCATATAAATTTCTTCATATGAGGTGCTTCAGTGTGAACTAGCCACCCTTAAAAGAAAATTACTAGCATGTGCTTTGTGGTAATTTTCAGTACACACTGTCTTGCCTACCACAGTATGAGGTCCAAGAAGTTAACAGACTTGGAATTCCAGGTGTGTGTGAATGATAAATTCCAGTCATAAGTGTTAATGAGCTCAATGCATTTCTTTGCTTCCATTTGGGTGCTGCTCCACATACAAACAATGTCATCAATAAGGTGGCCCCAATAAACAATCTTATTACAGAAATGGTTAGTGATGGGGTCATAAATGGACATCTCCTCCCACCTACCCATTGAAAGGTTGGCCTAGGATGGTGTCATCGACAACCCCATCACTGTCCCACACATCTGGAGAAAAAAATTGGTTATTGAAAGTGAACTTGTTTATATTCAAGATATGTTCCAATGCTTGAAAAACAAATTCAGGTTCAAGAACAGTGCTCATGTTCAGTTAATCTATAAAGTATTTAACTGCACTTAGCCTAAGATTCTATAGCATGAACACACATTAGTAGTGAGCCACAAAATACTTGCATCCCACATCAGTCCTCTAAGGGCTTTCAGCACTACTATGGTGTCCCGTAAGTTTTATGGCAGAGCAAAGACCATGTCCTACAGAAAACTATCTACAAAAAATTATAGATGCTCAGTAAGTGAGCCTATGTAGGACACTATAGGGTATCCTGGTGGGTGCTGGGGTTTTTTGTGGACCTCTGGAAGCTTATGAAAATGGGAACTTGTTCAGGTGTGATGTGCACAGTTGGCAAACTTTACTCTGCAAAATAATTCATGAAGTTTGCCAAATTTGTGAAGTGCCAACTCCAAGAGGTTTTTAGCAAGCGAAGTGGCACTTTTTCAGGGAAGTTTTGCAAATTCACTGGTAAAGTTGCAACATCACCTTAACTTTGCCTCAACTATGCCTGACTTCACCTGAAAAAGTGCCATTTCCCCAGGAAACTCAGTGTGAAGTGACAAAACAGTGAAGTGGGCAATTTGCAAAGTTATTCATGAAGGTGAATTTTGCAACTTCACTGGAACTTCACATGTGAAGTAAAACTTCATAACATCCCTAGTCATGTTTGTGGAATAAAAATTCCTGCTTCGTAATAAAACTTGCACTCAGGGACCTATATAAAAAAAATAATCCAGTATTGAAGGGTGTTGTATCTTTTCTTAGTTTTTTGAAGTTGTAGCTGTTCATCAGTTGTCCAAGGGCGCCCTCCAAGTAGTTATTAGGTTACTAGATTATTATACACAAAAGAAGGCATGTGCCCTTTGAGATTGTCTCCCACTCCTTGGTGGATGAATTAATCCTTCCCAACCATCCAGTTTAAGTGTTTATCCAGTTTATTATTGAATTTGTAAAAATCCTTAGCCTCCACTACATCTTGTGGGCAATGGTTCCACACCTTTACGGCCCTAACTGTGAGGTAGTTGCCTGTCTTGCATGTCTTTGCTTTAGGGACAGTCACTTGTTTATCATGGCTTCTCAGGCTACCCCTATAGACTGCATACTTAAAACTGCATTGTGATGTTAAATCTTGATCTTGCAATATTTTATAAAGCTGCAATAGGTCTCCTCTGTTTCTCCTGTCTTCTAGTCTGACCAGGCCAGTTTTATCTAATCTCTGATGAAAAGTTACATTTCTTGTATTGGGAATCAGTTTGGTAGTCCTGCACTGCACTGTCTCGAGTAGATTGATATCATGTTTATGGTATGGATTCCAGAAGGGGGAGCCAAAATCAAGGTGTGGTCATATATAAGTTCTGTATATAGGGATAATACAGGATTCGCTTTTATTGACAAAGGTACATTTTATG
Source organism: Neoceratodus forsteri (assembly GCA_016271365.2). Taxonomy (NCBI): domain Eukaryota; kingdom Metazoa; phylum Chordata; order Ceratodontiformes; family Ceratodontidae; genus Neoceratodus; species Neoceratodus forsteri. The sequence continues at coordinate 836,873,145 of CM057455.1, forward strand.
CCATTTAATATTGTATTGGCAGTATGAGTGACCTTTTTGCAATGTTCTGTAGATGTTAACCTGTTGTTAATTATTCCTAGATCATGTTCCTTAACTTCTGATTTCAAGATTTTATTGTTAAATACGTACTTATAGTTGGGGTTATTTTTACCAAAATGTATTGCTGCACATTTATCTTGGTTCAAGATCATTTCATTTTCTTTAGCCCACAGCTCAATATGTTTTAGATCCCTTGCTAAAGTCAGATGTTTGACTAGTATGTCCACCCCCTCCCCGAGAGTTTGGTGTTGTCTGCAAATTTCATCATTGAATTGATTATTATTGATATTGCTTATAAAGATATTAAACAAAGTCAGACCCAGAATGGATCCCTGTGGAATGCCACTACTGACTGCCTTGGATCTGGAGAGATGTCCCCCCTAACCTTCACCTTCTGGGTTCTCCCCATCAGCCATCTATTAATCCATCTAACCAAGTTATAGTTTAGGCCCAGGTTCTATAGTTTTTCAATTAATTTGCAGTGTGGTACTTTGTCAAAAGCCTTACCAAAGTCTAATAAGATAGAAACATAGACAATGGCAGCAGAAAAATATTAGAGGTCCATCCAGTCTGCCCACGTTCCCCATAATTATCGGAACCTACTGTTCCTTCAGGGCACTAACCCTCCCCATCCTCTCTCTATTCTCCTCCTTGGTCCTGTCACCCCCCAGTAACCACTATTCATTTCATTATGTCCCAGCCCTGTTTGAATCCCAAACTGTTTTCACACCCACTACTTCAGCCGACAGACTGTTCCAAGGTTCCACCACCCTTTCCATACAGTAGTACTTTCTCACATCTCTCCTGAACCTACCTTCTGTTAATTTCCATGCATGTCCACATGACTGCAAACTGGTGTTCAGGCTAAAAAGTTCCCTGCAGTTCACTTTGTTAATTCCTTTAAGGAACTTGAAGGTCTCTATCATATCGCCCCTGTCTCTTCTGGTCTCCAATGAGTACATATTTAATGATAATCTATCCGGTTTCCCACCCAGCTCACTATGGGATTAGCTGCACCCAGGCCTTCCATCTTTTTGAGCAATCATTTATGAGATATTGAGTCAAAAGATAACATCTATAGGGCTATTGTTCTCCACATTTGGACCAACATTGTTGTAAAATTACACCAGATTAGTAGTGCACAAACGGGCTGTGGTAAATCCATGTTGGTAGATGCCTATAACTCGAGGGTTCTACCTTCAGACTCTATTATGCCTTTGACTAGCCTTTCCATTATCTTGCTGCGAACTATCGTCAGGCTGATAGATCTGTAGTTGTTAACTTGGCTCCTTCCTCCCTTCTAATACACGGGTATGACTACTGATGTTTTCCAGTCACTTGGTATTTCTTCTGTTGCAATAGATTTATTAAACAGTCTCAAAAAAGGATGTGACAGGACTGAAGATGTTAGATGTTTCAAATAATAGCCTGGAGTTAATGTTATCTGGGACAGGGGAAGTTTTTTTTAAAAATTTTTTTAAAGATGTCTTAACATCTTCTTTGACATAGATATTGTCTGGTACCTGGATGTTGTCAAAATGTCTAGCCAGAGTTGTCTGGTTGAAAACCAAAAACAAGTAATTGTTAAAAGTGTTTGTTATTTTTTAATCATCCATTATTCTTGTATTGTGATTGTGCCCAACTGTCTTGGTTTGTTCTAATGGCTGTTTACATATGAAAAGAATACTTTATTGCTACCCTTGGTATGTGCTATCCTAAGTTCTGTTATGCCTTTTTCAAACTTGATCAATTTTTAAAATTTCAAAAATTGAGCTTTATATGTGTTATAGGACTCCGGGGAATTGTCCTTTTTTATTTGTAGTACACCTTCTCCTTAGGTTTGATTTGTTTTTGTGAGCCACGGTGGAATGCTGACCTTATTATTATATTTTTTCCTTTTTGGTACAACCCTGGATTCAAGTTTCAGGCTGTTTTTTTTTTTTTTTTTTTTTTTAAGTAGGACCAGCTTTCCTCCACTGAGAGGTTCTGCATCTCTATGATAGGGAGGCTCTATCTGATGAATGAAAGACCAAAATCATTGTTTTTTTATTGTTTTGTTCCCTCTTCTGAGTTGGTGGGGAATGAAGATAAAACGATCAGCTAGCTACAGAGATACTGTAGCTGTTCTCAAGTTGAAGATCCGACCATTTGGTTGGATGAAAAGTCAGTTCTTTTACACTGTTACCATAAAATGTGAAATAATTTGAATAAGAAGGGTCTGTGCCAGTTTAGAGGGTAACATTGATTTTAAGGAAAATGAAGAGAGATGCTGTAATAATCTAGGTGTGTAAACATGCTATACCCTATTTTCTAAAGAAATATCATGATCTGATGTCAGATGAGTCAGCCTGTCTATGTTTATTTATTTATTTATTAAAATTTTGGCAACCAAGGAGGTACACCGAGACCATGCAGTCCCTTTTTTTTTGGGGACCCAGGGGAAGGTACAGAGGAATAAGGAATACAGCATAAGTCACACAGCAACATAATATAATACAAGTGCAAACATAACAATGTTAAAACAATACACTTAATAAGACAGAATAGTTTCAATAAAGGAACACAGAAAAGAGAAGACAATTCCATGTACAATGGAGGTTAGCGAGATTCATTTCTCACAGAGGAAGATCAGGTATTCATTAACAACATAGCTCAGGTGAACTGCACATTATTGTACACCAGGCGGTATTCTAGTCATGAAGACCAGAAGAGAGGACAGCAATTTACGAGGATTTAGGCAGGGCAGGAGCAAGTACCTAAGTTATATAAGTAGATGTGGAGGGCTTATTTGAAGCTAGGGGAGGGTAGGGCAGGAGAGGATAGTTGGAGAGAGTGAGTTCCAAGCTCAAGGTGCTGCATAAGCAAAGGATCTTCTGCTTGTTGTAAGGTGAGTCGAGGGCACAGATAACAGTGGGAGGGAGGAGGAGCAGAGAGTCCGGCTTGCAGGTTTTCATACAATAATGTTAGATAGACTTGGAGGGGTGAAGAGGTGGTTGAGCTTGTAAAGCAGACAGAGGGAGGGGTACTGGAATTTTTTGTTCCAGTTCCAGCCAACCCTGAGATGCCCATACAGTGCAGTGATATTGATGGGGGGGGGGAGAGTGGCACCTGAGGAAAAGTGTCCTGTCCTATGGTATAGTTGCTTGAGCTGGTTCATAAGAGAAGATTCGACTGGTAGGATGTCATTTAGGATTTGAGTGATTTAGAATGAGTCAGCCTGCCTGTGTTTACTTAGAGAATTTTGAGTCAGACAGGTCACATGGTGCTGATGTCATCAGTAGTCAGGTACACAAGCTTACCTCCTGAGATGCAAAACAGATGAGTCAGTCAGTGGAGACCTGACTTTTGTGGAGGAAGCATCTCATAATACATGCAAGTTTACATGTGCTAGGAATCTATTTGGCTGGAACTAAGCCTGGATGTTGTGCACTGAGGGAATTGTGCACTGTTTTTGCAGAACTGAAGGACTAATCACCTATTTCCTTTCTGTATGTTTATTTTATTTATTTTGTTTTGGAAAACAAATATTGCAAAGTGCGTTCTATACCTTTTACCTTTGTTTGTTGTATCTGTCTACCCAGTGACCTTCGCAATCCCTTGTTCCAATTAAACTGCTTCTAGGTTATTTCTAATACATTCAAAGTTTGCTCTATTGTAACCATTAATGCAATATGCATGGGATGTCTTTGCTGTGCAGGAGATAATGTTGTACATCACTACACTGTGGTCACTGCCTCCCCAATGGACAACTGATGGAAATCTCTGATCTTTGGGTTTTGATGTTAGTGAGAATTAAATCAAGGATGTTATCCACTCTCATTGGGGTTGTTACCAGTTGACATAGGCCCAGGGTGGCTACAGTATTTATGAATGAATTTTCCTGGTTGTTAGTTCCTGATAGTATCTCCTAGTTAATCCCAGAAAAATTAAAATCTTCCACAGCATCAGTGTCTCCCGTTCCTGATGCTATGGCAGTCTCATTTGCTAGGATATCATTACAATCAGTAGTTGAGTTTGGTGGTATGTAACAGTTCCCAAAGATAATCTTTGGTCTGTTATTGAAATTAATTTGGATCCATATACTCTCCACTTGCTGTTCTGTGGGGTCAGTTGGTAAGAACTGGTAGCAATCAATGTTGTTTTTAGTATAGACACAAACCCCACCACCTCTTTTGTTATTATAGAATAATCTATACCCACTGATCTCCCTATACTATTCACTAGCTTCATGTCACCATGTCTCTTAGATTGCAACTACATCCAGTTTGTCTCTTATCATGATGGCCTCTAGTTCTGAGACTTTAATCATGTTTAGACTTCAGAATTTGCCATCATAATCTTACATGCTTCTGGGGGTTTAGTACCATATATTTGGTTGCTATTACTAACTTGTAAATTTCCCATGTCCCCCTTTTAATTCAGTTTAAAGCCTTTGCTATATATGATTGTATTCATTTCCCTAGTGCTAGGGACAGGGATGGGGCAAAAATAAATAAAGCCATAAACAAGCATTTGTCAATGCCGAATGTTGCTTGCTTGTATGTGCTGTTTAGGTATTTGGAAGTGACAGTTTCATGCCTTCCTCCCAAGACATCCACTGTGTCTTTTCGTTCAGTATTCACAGAAGAGTGGGAGGGGCAAGGGCCACAGCAGTACAGCAGTTGCCAAGGGGGTGAAGAGGTGGACAATAGTCCATTCAAAGGCAAAAGAGTCCTGCAGGAGCTCACTAAATTGAAGGTAGACAAAATGATGGAATCAGATGGCATACGCCCAAGGATATTAACAGAACTGCGAAGAGAGATAGCAGTACCTCTGGCAGCCATGTTCACTGAGTCATTCAACATGAGTGAATTGGAGGAGGGCACATGTGGTCCCTCTACACAAGTCCAGCAGCAGGAGGAGGCAGGGAACAATAGGCCATTCAGCCTCACCTCAGTAGTGGGAAGATCATGGAGACATTGCTTAAAGAAAGGATAGTGGGGCATCTAGATGCCATCGAACCCAGGACCATAGACAACATGGATTCATAGTGGGGACATCATGTCAGATAAATCTGATTGATTTATTTGACTGGGTGACAAGGAAGTGAATCAAGGTGGGGCAGTGGACAACGCACCTTGATTTCAGCAAAGCCTTGACACCATCCCATAGGAGGCTGATAAACTAGCTGGGTAGGCTGGACATGGGGAAAGGGTGGTAAACTGGGTTAGAAACTGGCTAACAGACAGGAGGCAGAGAGTGGTGGTAAATGGTATGCAGTCTAGGAGAGGGCGACCAGTGGGGTGCTGCAGGGATTGGTCCTGGGGCCAGTTCTGTTCAATGTCTTCATTAGTAATATTGCAGAACATCTGAAGGGAATTTTTTCACCAAATTTTCAACATAGTCATTTTAAGACCTCTGCTCATGAACAGTGTCACTGTGATTTTCTTAATTTGTCCCATACATTGATTTCGCACACTGACTGCCATTCTGCGCTACATGGACGGAAACACATTTTGGGTGAGATGTGAAAAATGACAGCTGTACTGCTCATAATAAGGTGTGGTAAAATGGCAATGTTGAAAATCTGGAGTGAAAATATTGAGATTTCGTGAACTTACGAGCCTGCGTAGGAACTGCTCAACGCACGCTCGTAAAACAGTCATTTTTTGGAATTTTGGCACAATTTTCAACATGGGGTTTTCCAGATGATGTATTGTCATGGCATTATTCAGGCGCTCGAGATGATTTTGTGCAGTGACTGCGCAGTGACTGCAAAATCACCCTTCAGGCCTGAATAACGCCATGACAGTAACATCGTCATGAAAGGAATCTAAGCTCATGTTGGAAATTTGTGCAAAATCAAAAAATCTGAGATATGCAACAAAGTTGAAACCCCCATCTAGCCCATTATACAGCTAACGGGCATTTCCTCAGTTCTCGTGGTCGGCTTTGAAGAGTGCAGGCGTGTTCCTGGTCCACCAAGATCATCAGCGCCAGAGTCTGGAGGTAAGTATGGGGTCAGGGGGTGTGGGGAGGCTGGGTGCGCAGTGGGTGGGTGCGGGTTGTGGGAGGGGGGTTGGGAAACGCGCCGCTGGGACCATTTTTGTTTTACAGGTTTTAAAAAAAAAATGACTACGTTGGATGTTTGCCACACTGGGGTGAGCTCCCAGTGTGGTACAAGGATGTTGGGGGGGCGTTCAGCTGATGGGGGATTGGGCACCTCCGTCGGCCATGGCATTTGTTGCCACGCTGGGGTGGGCTCCCAGCATGGCACAAGGCAGGGGTGTTCAGCTGATGGGGGATTGGGCACCCAATCAGCCAAAGGATCACTTGCCACGCTGGGGTGGGCTCCCAGCATGGCACTTACTACTGGAGGGGGATGCAGCTCAGCCGACGGGGATTGGGCACCCCATTGGCTATACAGTGAGTGCGGGGAGCGGGGGTGCGCACGCTTGTGGGTGTCTGTGGGGGGGGAGCTGTGCGTGAGCAGCCAATATCTTATCAGTGCTCACTGAAGCGTAGCTCCCCCTTTCAACTGTATGCCACTGCACTTTGGAGCGTGTCATAGACAGCTCCAAAATGCATTGACTTACAGGGGCCACGCCTGCCAACACACTGACTAAATTGGAGGAGGAGGTGACACACCTCCGAAATCTCCGATGATGGCACTATGTTTCTTGCACATGCATGTAAGCAACATAGAAATGGAAGGTAATGAGTACCAATGTCCATAGTCTAGGTAAAAAGCTCCCTGAAATGGTGGCCTTGATGGAAGAGGGATGCCTGGATATTGTGGCAGTCACAAAAAAATGGTACACAGAGAACCATGACTGGGATATCAACATACCAGGGTACACAATCTACAGGAGGGACAGGGAGGGAAGAAGAGGAGGAGGAGTAGCTCTCTATGTAAGAGAAAGGATCAGAGCAACGTAACTAAAGGGTAAACAGGGAGGAGAGGAGGCACTGTGGGTCACCCTGGAGACTGGAAATGGCTCCGCAATCTGCACAGGGGTTTTATACAGACCCCCATCTCAGGGGGAGGAAATGTACAAGGAGATGATAGAAGGCATACTTGGGATGGAATGAAAGGGGAGATATTGCTGATGGGGGACCTGAATATGCCAGATGTTGACTGCAGCACCTTTTCTGCAGCCACATCCAAGAGCAGGGCCATTCTCGATGCCCTACAGAGGCATGCCTCAGACAGCTAGTTTTGGAACCCACTCGAGAGAGGGCAATCTTAGACCTGGTACTCTAAAATGGGGATGGAGAGAGGATCTCTGATCTTGGAGTGGGTAGCCATCTGGGAGCAAATGACCACCAAACAGTGTGGGTCACGATAAACTTAGCTGTAGAGTCAAGCCACACAAAAGTGAAGGTACTGGACTGCAGGAGGGCTGATTTTGTCAAAATGGGAGAATGCCTCAGAAAAGCACTAGCAAACAGGCAAGAAGATGGGGTGGAGCAACAATGGGGAAACATCAAAACTGCCATCACAGAGGCAACAGGCCTTTGTGTGAAGCAAATAAACAAGTCAAAGTGAAGAAAAAAAACACTATGGTTCTCAAAAGAAGTGGCAAAGAAGGTAAGGGAGAAAAAGATAGAATTCAGGAAGTATAAGGAAACACAGAATGAGCAGGACGGAGAACTGTACCAGTTAAAGCAGAAGGAAACGGGTAAGTCAGTCAGAATAGCAAAGGCCCAAACCAAGGAAAAGACAGCTAACTCTGTTAAGAAGGGGGATAAAACCTTTTATAGGTATTAGGGAGCAAAGAAAGACTAAGGCAGGGATACTGATGCTGAACAAAGAGGAAGGTGGTTGGGCAGAGAGCGACAGCGAAAAAGCAGGCATACCGAACAAATACTTCTGCTCAGTATTCACAATGGAAAAGCAGGGGGAAATACCTAATCTGGTCAATAGAATCACTCTGGATAGGGGGGTTGATATTAGTCCTTTCACAGAAGAAAGGGTTCTGAAAGAACTCTTAAAACTGAAGGTGGATAGAGCAATGGGGCCTGACGGGATTCACCCCAGAATTCTCAAATAACTTAGGGAAGAACTAGTAACACCACTGACTACCCTTTTAAATAAATCATGGGAGGATGGTGTGGTACCTGAGCACTGGAGGAGGGTAGATGTGATTCTCCTTCACAAAAGTGGGAGCAAGACAGAGGCAGGAAACTATAGACCTGTCAGTTTGACCTCAGTGATAGGGCAAATGATGGAATCACTTCTGAGGGAAAGAACTGTTGAGTACCTAGAGGCCAGTGGGGCACAGGACCCAAGGCAGCATGGATTCACAGTGGGAAGGTCATGTCAGACAAACTTAATTGATTTCGTTGACTGGATGACTAAAGCAGTAGACCAAGGAGGGGCTGTGGACATGACCTATCTAGACTTTAGCAAGACATTTGACACAGTCCCACACAAAAGATTAATAAACAAATTAGCCAGCCTGGGAGTGGGTCCCAGGGTGGTAGCCTGGGTAAAACAATGGTTGGATAACAGGACACAGCAGGTAATAGTAAATGGAGTCCACAGTGAAGAAATGAGGGTTACTAGTGGCATACAGCAGGGTTCAGTATGGGGGGCCAGTTCTTTTTAAAGTCTTTATAAGTGACTTTGCAGTGGGACTGGAAGGGAAAGTATGTCTCTTTGCAGATGACACAAAGATCTGCAACAGGGTTGATGCACAAGGTGGGGTGGAAAGGATGAAGAGGGACTTGGCAAGGTTGGAGGAATGGTCAAATGTATGGCAGCTTATATTCAATGCAAAGAAGTGCAAAGTAATGTACCTGGGAAACAAAAACCCAGGGCAAGAGTACACAATGGGGGGTGAGATACTGATGACAACAAAAATGGAAAGAAGCCTGGGGGTAGTCATATCAGATGACCTAAAGGTGGGCCAGCAATGTGAGAAGGCAGTAAGGAGGGCTGGGGGGATACTGGGATGCATAGGGAGAGGCATCACCAGTAGAAAACAGGAAGTTGTTGGCCCGCTGTACAGACAGTTGGTAAGACCACATCTGGAGTACTGTGTACAGTTCTGGAGACCCCATCTCTGCAAAGACATAGACAGGATGGAGGCTGTCCAGAGCAAGGCAACCAAAGTGTTGCAGGGTCTGCATCAGAAGACATATGAAGAAAGGAACTAAAGATGTATAGCCTCAAGGAAAGAAGGGGGGGGGGGGACATGATAGAAACTTTCAAATGCCTCAAAGGAATCAACAAAGTCCAAGAGGGTAACATCTTTCAGAAAAAGAGATGTGCAAAAACAAGTGGCCACAATTTGAAGCTAGAGGGGAGACAGCTCAGAGGTAATTTGAGGAATTATTTCTTTACATAGAGGGTTGTGGATACATGGCACAGCCTTCCTGAGGAGGTTGTAGAGTCAAAAACAGTGGGGGAATTCAAGAAAGCATGGGACAGACATAAGGCAATTCTTGTGGGGGGTAGGAAGAAGTAGGCTGTTGGTTAACTAGGATCTGCAGCTTATCCGTTAGGTTGGGAAATGGGCAGACTAGGTGGGCCGAGCTGTCCTTATCTGCTGTCAAATTCTATGTTTCTATGTTTCTATTTCCCTAGTGCTAGGTTCCCTCTTCTGCTGAGGTGCAGCCCATCCCAACTAAATAAACTGTTGTTGTTTTTGTATGTTTCCCAATTTGTTAGACATGTGTGTCCATTGTGGAGGGTCCACTTATGTAGCCATTTGTTGATCTCCATTATTTGTTTGTTTTTCTTATAACCAGCCCTAGGTACTGGCAAGATTTCAGACAAGCTTATGTCACATCCATTATCTTTCAATTTTGAGCATAGGTTTATAAAGTCACTCTTGATACCCTCTGCATTTTGTTTGTTTATGTTGTTTGTTCCAACATCGATGACTACAAAAAGATTGGTTCCTGAGTTCTTCAGTATATCTTCTAGCATATTATTAATATCTAGTATTTGTGCCCCATGGAAGCTACTGCAAGTTCTGTTTACTTTGTCTAGTCCACAGACTAGTCTGTCAATGTATTTGACATTAGAATCCCCAATACACAGACCTACCTGGGGTAGATGAACCATCCTTTATGTCCATAGGTATTTGGGAGGGGGTGGTATCAGTATTGTTATTTGTACTTGTTCCAAAAGTAGCTGGAGCCGCCATTAGATCCACATTTGTTGCTAAAAGGGTTTCTGAGGGAGTAATAACTGGGTTACTGGTCATAATTTCACGTGTTTGTTTGATTGGGCTAGAATTTGTAATACTGTCCATGTCAATTGGGCCATTAGATCTGGGGCTCCTATTTTGTAGTGTAACTTGTAGAAATTCAGGGACTTAATTTAAAGAAAGGGGTGATGAGGTATTATCCTTTGGATTGTCTATTGGATGGTCTGTATTGGTGGGGAGTGTCATTCCTTAGGAGGGCAGGTTGGTATTATCAAGTGCTGAGTAGTGGTTGTTCATTGGGAGATAAAATTCCATTGCTCTACACCCTTTTATTTGCCTTTGATTCATTTCTACTGTGACCCAGTTATTTCCTTCAGAAGCTCCCTCATTTGATTCTTCTTCCCTGTCTCCTTTTTGTTAGTACTGGACAAATTTGTTTTATGTTCATTCACTTGGTTAAAGGAAGGTATACCTTTAATCAGTGACATAGATTGTAATTCAAATGCAGTAACAGTGGCTGTGGCTTGACCAACGTCTTCTTTCCTGTTATGGTTGCATTATTTATTGCCTTTATTTTGGGGGGTCATTTCTTGTTGTTTATTTTCAGTGCAATCCAATTTGCTATCGAAGGCTCTCATTATAAGCTCTAACTCTTGAATATGACTACATTTTTCACATATGAATTTTTCTTTCTGCATATTGCTGTCTGTTAACCAGTACATGGAGCAGACACCACCTTTGAGACCCATATGCCCCTCTAATGTCATGATAGTTTAAGACATTATTTCTCACAGCAAGCAAACAGTTATAGTTAACTAGTGTCCATAACTACTACTTTTCCACTCTTACCTGCAAGTTTGATGGTAAGATGTAATGAATTATTTAACAATTGCAGAGCTTATTACTCCATTAAAGTCAAGTTGTGTTGTTTGCTGTTTTATTTCAGGATATTATCCACATTGTGATTTACTTTGGAAAGATCCTTTTGTAGGATAAAGTCAATAAAAGCTTGAAACTGTTATGCATGTTTGCAAATGCTTGCTGCTCTGTTGATCCATCCCTGATTTGAGCAGTGTTTGTTTCTCAAACCACTCCAGTGCTGTTTCTGGATCCCAGTCATCTGGTCTAGTGAATGAGGCATTGCCCATCACTAATAGTGCTGGAGTTGTGTTTGATGTATGATCAACATTAGTAGTGGTTGTGATTGGTATCTCCAGCAAGGCCATGTTCTTATGCCTATGGTAATAGTTTTTCAAATGTAATTTTTGGTATTTTTTTAAAGTGTGCTTTCAGGAAAAATTCATAAGGGTTAGCTACAAGGATACATAGATAGATAGAGATAAATAGAAACATTATTTATGTAGTGCCTCTTTCCAGAGACTTGGAGTGCTGAACAAAATTTAAAAATCAACAACAAACATCATCATCACTATACATAATAGATAATAAAAGAATATGTAGCAGAACATGATACAAAATTCTATTAATCATTATTAAAATACAGAAGGTAAAAGATAGCCAGTTGATTTGCAGCTTACATATTAAAAGTCTGGTTAAATAAAAATTGTTTTTAACCCCTTTTAAAGGTTTCTACTGGGGGTGCCTCCCGTAGATGTCTAGGCAGAGAGCTCGACAGGACTGGTGTGGCCACTAAAAATGCACGGTCCCCAGAATGCTGCAAGCTAGTCCTAGGAACCACAAGGAGGCAACCCTCAGAGGAACTGAGAGCCCAGGATGGGCATAGGTTCATAGGTTCATAGGAGAATTATGAGATCGAGGGTCTAGCCCATTATGATCTCGCCACCTACCATAGGTGATAATCATATTTTGATTCATCCATATAGGAGTCTAGTTTTTGTTTAAATTTAATTAAATTAACAGTATGGATGACCTCAAATGGAAGAGAGTTCCAAGCAGGGATTATTCTCTGAGTGAAAAAGTTATTTCTCTTTGAGGTCTTATTAATAATAGCTCTAAATTTCAGATCATGAGATCTGGTTATACACGTAGAAGGGTACCAATCCAAATAAAGTGATTCAAATAGCACTATATCTTTTGTAGTCTTATATACTAAACATAGATCTCCTCTCAAAGAACGATATTCAAGTAAGTAGAGATTTAGTTTTTCAGTCTATCTTTATACGGAAGAGAACTCATGTTCGCAATATGTTTGGTAAATCTTCTTTGTACCTTTTATCTAGATTGTTTATCTTGCACTAATGTTGGAGAACAGAAAGAAGAACAGTAATCAAAGTTAGATCTTACTATACTGTGATACAAGGGAATTAATACCTCTGACTCTCTGATTTTTATATTGTTCAATATACAAATAATTGAACAATTGCATTTTTAAACTGTACTATTTATATGTTTGGAACATTTTAAATCATTAGTGATAAAGACTCCTAAATCCCTCTCTGAACTTACTTCACTTAATAAATTATCATTAATGACATATTTAAAACAATTACTATTTTTCCCAAAATGCATAACTTTACATTTGGAATAGTTAAATGTTAATTCATACTCAATGGCCCAATCAGAGACTAAGTTCAAGTTTGCCTGTAATTTTTGAGCAGATAAGACATCATTGACAAGTCCTCCTATCTTAGCATCATCAGCATATTTGCTTAGCCATATTCCATCAGTGAGGAACAAGGAGGTCTTGCAGGTAGTTTGGTCCCCCTTTGTGCAGGGCTATATAGGTCAGCAATCTGACCTTGAAGGCAATCCTCCACTGAACTGACAGCCAGTGCAGTTCACGGAGGATGGGTGTAACATGTTCTAATCTCAAAGTGCCCATTAATAATCTAGCCACCACATTCTGCACCAGTTGCAGTTGGCAGAGATTACATCCAGATAGCCCCAGGTACAGGGCATTGCACTAATCCAGCCTGGATAAGACAGAAGCATGCACCAGGGTGGACAGGTCCTCAGTTGGTATAAGGGCCCAGATCTGGCAATGTTCCTCAGGTGAAAAAAAAACACCTTTGACAATGGCCAACACCTGCACATCAAGTGTCAGACCATCATCAAGGACCACGTCCAGATCCTTAACCCAAATGGAGGGGGGCAGGGGAACGCCCCCCAATATTAGACCAGAGGGATCTCAGAGTCCCCCCCATCACAGTGATGACCAGGATCCACCACCAGTACCTCCATCTTGTCGGGGTTGAGTCATAGCCAATTGCAAGTCATCCAGTTCTGGATTTCCTCCAGGCAGGTGTTAAGCACAGAGACTGTCAAGTCAAGTCAAGTTTATTTATATTGTGCTTTGAAAAAAATCAAAGCGCAGACACCTAACAAAAACACTCAGCAGCATAAATATAAATATAAATTCTAAAATCAGCTAAAAACAGCAGAGTAACCTATCCAGCAAAAGCTTGTTCAAATAAATAGGTTTTCAAAGCTGCCTTGAATGACTCTGTGGACAGGCACTCTCGAATCCGACGAGGTAGAAAATTCCACAAGGTCGGGGCCACAAAGGAAAAAGCTCAGGCCCCCAATGACTGAAGATGGACCCTGGGAATCTCTAGCAATCCCTTGTCGGTGGAGCAGAGTGAGCAGAGAGGGCGGTAGGGTCGAAGGAGATCTTGCAAGTAGCCCTGTCCCTGACCTTGTAGGGTCTTATAGGTCAGCAATGCGACCTTGAAGGTGATTCTCCATCACACCAGCAGCCAGTGCAGTCCGCACAGCACAGTTGTGATGTGGCATGTTCTTCCCCATCCAGTCAACAACCTGGCTGCAGCATTCTGCACTAGCTGCAGGCGGTGGAGATCCACCCCTGGCAACCCTAGATATAGAGCATTACAGTAGTCAAGAGGCGAAGAAATAAAGGCGTGAAGCAATACAGGAAGGTCATTGTGTGGAACTAGGTGTTTTATCCAGGCTATATTCCTCAGATGGTAAAAGGCAGACCTGACAATGGCTGACACCTGTGCCTTCATCGTCAGCTCGCTGTCAAGAATTACTCCCAGATTCCGCACCTGTTCAGAAGGTCTCAACTGGTTGCTCCCTAGTACAAGGCCAGAGGGAAGCCCAGGAGTCAACTTCTTTACACAGTGACCCAGGTCCACTACCAGCACCTCAGTCTTGTCTGGATTCAGTCTTAACCAGTTTGCACTCATCCAGTCCTGAATCTCAGCATGGCAGTTGTTAAAGACCGATAATGCGTCATTCTGTTCTGGTACAAAGGACATATAGAGCTGAGTATCATCTGTATAACAATGAAAACTCAACTCATAATGCCTTACAATGTCTCTCAATGGCAGCATATATGCCATGAACAACATGGGGGAAAGCAAAGAACCCTGTGGTACCCCACAGGGCAGAGCAAAGGAAAAAAATCCTGATACTACCCTCTGAGTTCTGCCCGTAAGGAAAGAATGGAACCATCTGTGGACTGTTCCTGACAGTCCACAGAGTAGCCGCAGGTGATCTAGCAACATCCCATGGTCCACGGTGTCAAATGCTGCAGAGAGATCAAGGAGGACCAAGATCGAATGACTCCTCTGATCTCTCGCTATTAGGAGATCATTTAATACCCCAACCAACACCATCTCGGTACTATGCCTCTTCCTGAAACCAGACTGAAGAGGATCATCGACTTCATGAGTGGTAAGAAAGTCCTTGAGCTGCAATACAACTACTTTCTCGATAACCTTGCCCAAAAAGGGTAGGTTAGAGATCGGTCTGTAGTTGGCAAGACAGTCAGGGTCAAGGGAAGATTTCTTCAAAAGGAGCATTACGATAGCCTCTTTCAGAGACTCTGAAAACACCCCTTGGTCAAAAGAGCACCAGACTATCTCAGCAAGGACTGGTCCGATCGCATCCATACACCCCACAAGGAGGCATGTAGGACCAGGATCCAAACTACAGTAAGTCAGTCACAAGTACTGGACAATCTTCATGATATCCATGATTGCTGGCTGGTCAAAGTATGTCCAGATAAACTGAGGGCCTGTAACCTCACATTAATCACGGCCATGCTCATTTGAATGCATACTACGTATCTCTGACTGATCGACGACACCTTATCATCAAAAAACCAAGCAAACTCATCACACTTTATTTGTGAAAAGGCTCTCCGACACCGCAGGCAGGCTGGATTGCACAGTCTGGCCATGGTCCGAAACAGCTGAGCCGGTCAATTTCTTGATGCAGCTATCTCCCTAGACAGGAACTCTGCCTTCTTACGGGATATTTCTGACTGAAAGTCCATATAATGGGCCATCAATCTAAGTCTGTCATCTTCCAGGCCAGATTTTCGCCAGCAGCATTCCAACCTTCGCCCCACTCTCCTCAACTCCCTCAAAGTCCCATCAAACCATGGTGACCGAGGACAGAGGGCGAGGGGGCGAACACGGATGGGTGCTATGGAATCCAGAGCCCTCAGTACCACACTATTATAGTGTACCACTAAGGCATCTCATTCCATGCACTCCATAGGCTGACTCAATAGGTCCAGCACCGCCATCAGACCCTCAGGGGTAACTCCCCTCAAAGGGCAGTACTGGACTATCTCCAAAGGGGTTGGTCTCATAGGCAGGCTGAGAAACTGAACCTTATGGAGTGATGGTCAGACCACCCAACTGGTTCCACCAACAGCTCAGTGATCTCCATCCCCAGAGCGAACACCAGATCCAAGGAGTGACCCTGAGTATGGGTAGCAGTGGTAACAACCTGTGTAAAGCCCAACTAAGTCATTAGTTGGAGGAAGTTTTGACCAAAATTCGAGAGTTCATCATCAACCCAGGCATTGAAGTCCCCCAGGACCAGCCACCTGGAAGGCTCCAACACCAGATCGACAATGAAGTCTGCAACTTCCTGCAGAAAAATGTTCCCGTCACTGGGTGGACGGTAAACAAATAGAATTCTGCTGCCCACACCTGCTCCCATGATGCACTCAAAGGATCTAGGGATCACTACTGAGACCTCCACAAGGCCCAATTCCAATTTAAAGCAGATCCAACCTCGGGCGATGTATCACTGAGTACCCAGCTGGAATAGCTGACTCCAATATAGGACCAGCATTTTCATCCAGCCAGGTCTCAGCGATGCAAGCCAGGTTAGATGACTCAACAAGACCAGCAATAATTGCTGTCTTGTTCTTTATAGACCTGACATTGCATAACACCGCCCTGGTTGGATGAGAGGCCTTGGAGGAGCAGGCCACTTGCCCACTATCGGTGGAGCCCTTGGGTATGGGAACCAGGCATCACAAACCTCTATCCTGGACCCATTTCACCCCAGGGCATCTCCCTGACTTCACCACCCTTATCCGTTCACTCCGCTGCCTCCCCCAGCCAAAGAGCCCCACCCCCCCACCTCCTCCATGCAATCCCTAAGGCATGACAACACCTATAAACCTTGGGTTGCAAGGGGTGGCAGTCAAAGGGGCACAGGTCCCTCAGCCTAGAGAGGGAATAGTGCCTGCCCACATAAACTCGGTCCCAGCACGTGAACATAAATTAAACAATTCCTATTATATCAACCACAAACTAATTTAAATTAATAAATATCTAAACAAAAAACAATAATTAAACTCTCTTACAGCTAAATTAAACCAACAAACCCCTCCTTCCTACCTCTCACATAGCAAGGAAGAGCATTTAATCACAGGAAAACAAAATAAAACAGTTGTCCATTGGGATGGGGCTCTCATCCCCACCCTTACTGTCTAATATCTGTGGTACTCTCACTACCACTAGATGAAATTGTTAATTGCAGCCTCCAAACAGAGAACGGAGGACTCTCACCACCTCCTTCTTGCTGCAATGCTCAAAAAATATACCCAGAAATATCAGAGCTCTCTCACTATCTCTGGTAAGGAATTAGTAAAATATCCAAAAATTAAAAAATAAATAAAATCAAATAAAGTCAATAACTGAGTCCCATAGAACAAAGGACCTCAAACAGCAGGTCGAACCAAGATTTACAGTTCCCAAGGCAGAAATTCACTAGCCAAAAACTGAGATCCAGACAGGGAAGCGGGAGTTAGACCGACACAGTGCAGTGATAGTTAATGCGTTATATGAATCCAGACATCTTCAGGGTTGGGGAAAGCAGGAGGGGAAAGCTCCACAGCCCCCAGGGACCCCAGACAACACAGACGGCCCCACCGTTCACCAACCGTGATGTAATCTATGCCCCTCACCCCCCAAACCCAATCCTCCGACAGAAGTCCAGTGAGCAGGGTCCAGGGCACTCCAGGTCCACAGAGGAAACCCCCCAGCCAAGCCCCAACACCCAGCCAGAAAAGTTTTAGCAGCAGTTCACAACTGTTACTCACAACCCTGCAGCTGTAATAGTCGGTGATGGTACACAGAAAACTTCCAGCTCCAGATATCACCTGCTTGGAGAATCAGATTTAAATCCACAGAGAACAGACTCCCAAAAAAAGCCAGACTCCAAGGCTCCAGAACTCGATCACAGTCCTCTCAAACCACTCTTCCAGCAACTGGGTCACCAACAGATGCTGGCTGTTGAATCAGTCTGGGGCAAACTTCCCTAGTGCCATGCAGACACCCCCAGTAAAACAGTCCCATACACCATGCTGAACGGTCACTGGCTGAGCAGTCACCGGCAACCAAAGAGCATAGACAATCCCAGTAAAAACACAGATGGAAACACCGAATAAATTGAAGTTTTTACGAAAGCCAGCAGTTGGATTAGACAACAAAGCCGACCGCAACTTACGTTATCCTTGCTACAATATTATAGTGAGTAAAGCGAGTAAACAAACAAGCTAAAACAAATTTTTTTCAAGGGACTAATGCATATTAACAAACATTAAAACTTTAAAAAACAACGCGCTGCAAAGCTAAGTTGATGGCTGACCCAATGTGGTCGCCATCTTGGAACTTGCACTTCCTCTGGTCCATTCCATCATCTGGTTTCCAGGTGCACATGACAGGTATAGCTGGGTATCATCAGCATAGCAATGAAAATCCAGCCCATACTGCCTTATAATGTTTCCCAATGGCAGCATGTACACCGCGAACAACAAGGGCGACAGGACCGACACCTGCAGAACTCCACAGTGCAGGGGCATCGGGTTAGATGATGCTAACCCCATCATCACCCTCTGCACTCTGCCCATGAGGTAGGACCTAAACCAGTTGATGACATTACCGGTCAGGCCACACCAGTACCTCAGGTAGTCCAGCAGCACCTTGTGGTCCGCAGTGTCAAATGCCGCTGAGAGATCCAGAAGAACTAAGATGGTATGCTCTCTCCTGTCTCTCACCATTAGGAGATTATTCAGCACCTTCACAAGGGCAGTCTCCATGCTATGCCCAGCTCTAAACCCAGACTGGAAGCACCCATAAGTGGCGGAGGAGGCAAGACATGTCTCAAGCTGAATGGCCACCACTTTCTCCAGAACCTTCCCTAAAAATGGGAGGTTCAAGACTGGTCTGTAGTTGCTGAGACACTCTGGGTCCATTGAGGGTTTCTTCAATAGGGGTCTAACCAAGGCCTCTTTCAGTGCCATAGGAAAGACCCTACTCCCCAAGGAACACTGTACAATCCCAGCAACCACAGAACCTATCAGGTCCACACAACCAAGAGTCAGGTTGGACCTTGGTCAATATCACAATTTGTTGGCTGCAGCCTCAAGACTACCTCAGCCACCTCCTCCACTCCAACTGGGTCAAACTCAGTCCATACAAGAGGGGTGCTTCAGCACTGCTCAGGCTGGATCCCACTATCCCTTTGAGTTACAGTGGAAGAGATCTCTGTCCTGATAGAGGACACTTTGCCAGCAAAGAACAGAGCAAACTCCTCTCACCTTGTGCGTGAACCAGCTCCTCCCGCTCAGAAACAGGCTGGATGTAATAGCCCCTCTACTGTGCAGAAGACCTGAGCCAGTCTGTTCTTTGCTGCAGCACTCTCTCTTGACAAAAAATCTGTCTTCTTTCAGATTACCCACTGATAGTCAGCATAATGTGACCTCAGGGCCAATTTGTCTTCCATCAGCCCGTATATCCTCCAGCACCACTCAAACCTCCTGCCCTTTATCTTTAACTCCCTGAGCTCCCCATCAGACCAAGTGGACATCCATTGAGAAGACAAGGGTCTGACACAAATTAAATTGATTGAATCGAAAGAGGCACTAATGGCCCTGTTATAGGCCACCACTGCCTTCTCCAGTCCACTCACACATACAGACTCCACACTCGATAGGTCCAGTACCAACTGTAGTCCTGTTGGGGACAATCACTGTAAAGGTCAGTACTGGAACATCTCCTCAAAGGATGGACCCTCAGGGGAGCCCCAAACATGAACCCCATGGTGCTATGATCCGACCAAACGACCAGCTCAATCCTTAGGTCATTGACCCCAAGACCCAGAGTGAACACCAGGTCTAATGTGTGGCCATGTGAGTGGGTCACTGAGGTGACAATTTGCAACAGGCCCAGAGCTTCCATACTCTGCAGGAGATCACGTCCAAATGATGAGAGTCCGTCATTGACCCAGGCGTTGAAGTCCCCTAGAATTAATCATCTGGGGGACTCCAACACCAGGCCAATGACAAAGTCTCCGATCTCTCGCAGGAATTCCCTCTCCAAGCCTGGTGGGTGGTAAAACAGAAGGATCTTGTAGCCTGTTCCAGGACCCCCTCAAATGGTAACAGTCTTGAATGACCAGGTAGGGCCCACCAGGAGCACCGGGAGGCCTAGGCTGGCTTTAAAACAAGTGGCCACTCCCCCGCCTCTGCGATCCTTCCTCAGGGTGTGTATCATGGAATACCCGACTGGTACTGCTGCCTCCAAAATGAGGGCAGTATTCTAATCCAGCCAGGACTCTGATAAGCCCTTGGAAAGAAGAGTGCTCTGAGTGTCAGTGAGGATAGAAACAGAGATATTAAGGACTGATGTCTCATATGTAGATTCTGTTTGTTGGTTCTGGGTTGGGGATCTTTTGTGCCACCCTCAGCTTCTTTTTGTTTTGGTTGTTTTTGTTTTCACTGGTCTTTTGGTCTTGCTCCCCTCACTGCTTGGTCAATTTTCTCTTGGTCTTCTTCTAGAAAAGAGAAAGAACCCTCTTTTAGGTGTTGATTACTAGAATGGTTCTGATCTCTGTTGCCTTTATTTCTTGATGGTGGTGATCTACCCCTTGACTAATGTCTTCTATGTCTACTCTGAGATCTGTCACGATTTTGCAATCCAAATGAGTTTTTCAAGTTATACATCACATTATTGGTATATCCACCATCTCGGTGCAATTTGTTTTGTTTCATGTTTATAACTTCCTTTTCATGAATTGCAATTTTTTTTTCATTTGTTGTTCAGGTCCTCAAACTTGGATATGCATTCCCCCTTTAAAAGTTTCTTCCAGTTCATCAATATCTTTCAGAACTTCTCTGTGTTTGTCAGTATCCTAAACAGTTAAGATCTCGATGAGTGAGAACAAGATCTAATGCCTTCTCGCAGCAACTTTTGGTATATTTCCTTAAGCAGCCCACCAGAAGACCTATCTATACATAAATCATGTGTTATCCACTGTTTTTCCCTGTTTTTTTCAGGCTCATGTAGTTATGGTAAAGACTAGCTTCACTAAGTTTAGTTTCTCCAACTTCTGGACTGCTCTCATTCACACACACCTGGGATTCCAAGTCTGTTAAGTTCTTGGACCTCAAACTTTCTGGCGTGGTAGGCAAAACCTTGCACACTGAGAATTACCACAAACCACAGGCTGGTAACTCTCTTTTAAGGGTGGCTAGCTCATACTGAAACACCTCATATTTTTTTTATTTTATTTTGATTTAGTTGTTTAACCAGGAGTAGCACACTAAGCTGACAGCTTTTATACAGAAGTGACCTGGGAGCACAGGGAAGTTAAGTGACTTGCTCAGGGTCACACAGTATGCAAGTGGAAGCTGTGGGATTCACACCCCAGTCTGAGCTGCTGGATGTCACCAGATTTGCAGCTCAGAGCCTTAAGCCACTGCACTATACTACCTCCTAATGGAATACCTCATTTGAGGTATTCTATACGGACAGTTTCGCCAGTTATGGAGAAACTGCTCAGTTGATTTGAAATTTTAACATGCTACAGATCTAAGACACAGATTTATACAAAGAAGTTATGATCCAGTTCTATAAGACACTGCTAAGGAAAAGGCATTAAGTCAAAATAGATCAGAACTATTGTTCCTAAAACTAAATGTAGCCAGAAATCAGACATGATAAACTTTACTGTAGATTATGACTGAGTTTCACCACAGGCAGCAGCAGTGATGAAAAAATACTGGCACATACTCTTAGCGGATCCTGACATGAGCGATACTATAGGTTCATGCTCCTCTGTAGTTTAGAGAAAGACCATCAGCATTTTGCTGAGGCAGCTATTTTGTATCAAGGTTAAACAATGGAAAACTCAGACTGCAAAAAGTGCTACAGGTAGTTAAGAGTTAAAGACACCAGTGTGTGGAGTCACTACACAAAGGAAAGAGATCCTAGACTATCTCCCGGATTCCCACCACTCCCAGTGGGATTCTATCACTATGGTTTCTGTAATGTTTGTGCTTTAGCCATACAGAGAAATACTTTGATCAGTCCTATTAATTGGGTGACCTACAGTATGAAGTTAGACACCTGGAGCCCGATATTCAAAAAGGTGCAAAGCGCAGCACAAACGTTAGTGTTGTCCCTAGTGGCTGTCCAGGTTCTAAAATGCAATATTCAGTGCAATAGCACACCTTCATTATTTGACTGAATATAGGGCCATAGTGGCCCAGCACTAAGCCACTTAGCACTGGGCAAACATGACTCCCGAAATAGGAAGTCACAATGGCTTGTGCCCGGACTAAATTTCTGATATTTGAATGGACTCATGCAAATGAGCTCACTGGGCATGCAAGGCACTAAGGGGTCATTTGCATGTCCATTATGGGCTCATTTGCATGGGTAGCCCAGCAATGTAGTGCAGCGCCACCCTCCACTTGTCCAGTCACAGAGAGCTATCCCTGGTGCTAATGGTGCCCCCCCCACTGATCACCAGCCTAATGTACAGTATGTACTTATTGTCAGCTCAGTTGGCAGCTGGCCATGATGGAGTGCAGAAGGCTGCACTGGTTGCCAGCTCAGAGTTGGGATGGGGAGAGTAGAGTGGTGGAACACTACCTGCAGGGGTGGCGGTCCACTAGACACCAGGGAACAGGTTATCTTTCATGTGCAGGGGATGACAATGGGGGTGTGGTAATACTGAACACCAGGGAAATGGTGTCTATGTGTCAGGTGGGTGATCAAGTGCAGTGCTTAATTTGTAAAGAAAGAGGTGCCAGGACTCTGAGTGAAGACTCCAAATGCTGGAGATCTGGGGCCCGCCAGGCCCCCAGAAGCTGTGGGTTTTTAGATGTTCTGTGGTGAGTTTTAGGGCTTATATTGCAGACAAAACACATTTCTGTGTTACGTTCCATTCCCAGAGAATCATTTTCTTTTTTTTGTGGGGGGGTCAGGGTATTGGAGAGTCTGGCTGACCGCCGCAGGATTGTGGGCATGTAGAATTCAATAGCAAGGTGCTGTGCCTGTGACCCAAAGCTCAGGAGTCTGGGATCGGTAGGCCCCAGAAGCTCTTTGGTTTTAGATGCTCTGTGGGGAGTTTGGGGGCTTTTATTTAATATAAAGCACACCTTTGTTACAGATTACCTACCCCTGAATCCAGAGGAAGATTTTTTTTGGGGGGGGGTTATTGTGCTGGAGTCTCCAGCTGACCTTACTAAGCAACAAAATGTACCACATAGCATCTAGCATGGTACAAGTAGTTGCAGAACCAATTAAAACTGAAGCATGAAAAAGTTTTATAGGAAATGGATCATGGTGTAGAAGCAATGGTATGGTGCTGTGATAACCCCAAACGCCAGAGGTGTGGGGGTCAAGTAGTCTTTCATAGAAGCTTGTATGGATGCTTCTGCAGGAGTTTTTAGTTTTTATTGAAGATAAGCACATTTTCTGTTGCAGGTTCCCTAGTAGGGAACCTGTACCAGAAGTGTGCTTTATCTTCAATAAAAGACCCAAACTCACCACAGAGCATCTAACACCCAAGAGTTTCTGCCTACCCTGAATCCAGGGGAAGAATTTATTTCACTTGGAATTAGGGTATTTGAGACTCTGACTAACCATATTAAAATAAATGTACCACAGCATCTTGCAGGATCCGATTTTAGTTGGTGGCGTAAAAGCCAATCAAACTGAGGCATGAAAAATTTCTAGGAAAAGGATTGTGGGCAATAGCAGGTGCTGGCGTCAAAGGACTTGTAGCATCAGTGGTGTGGCCCTGCAATGGAACCTCACGTGAGCTTGCAGTTTATAAACTGATCAGCAATTACCAAAATTAATTTAATGCAGCAGCAATATGAGGCCAATAAAAAAGAAAATGGAATATAATTTCAAAGTAAATTGATGAAAAAATTGCAGAAGGTACACTAAGGAGCCTGAACACAAGTACACATTTCCAAGAAAAGTAACAAAAATTTTACTTTACAGTTTATGCAGTTTCTGAATAAACAATCCATTTAATACAGCAGGCATACAATTGGACTGGAATATTACAGCATTTTGACTATAACATTATAACTATGCTCCTGCAATTGTTACAACGGGAGGTTAACTGCACAAGTAAAAACAGCATCTCATCATATTACAGGGTCTAAGACTTATTAAACCCCTGGCCACTGTGCAACATACAATAGCAGGGCAAAGCTGTACTCTGCTAGATGCTCTATGGTACATATTGTAGTTGCTTAATAAGGTCAGCGGGAGTCTCCAATACCCTTACTCCATTCAAGTAAAACAAAATATTTCTTCCCCAGGAATCAGGGGGTAGGTAACCTGTAACTTACAGGTAGGTGTGTTTTATCTTCAGTAAAAGCCGCAATACTCAAAACAGACCATCTAAAACCCAAGAATTTCTGGGGGCCTAGTTAGAACAGGTTACTAAAATGTCTAGCATTGCTCCTCAGCCTTTAGCCTAGGGATTTCTTTTTTTTTTAATCTGGTGGAGTGGGAACTGGAAAGTATAATAATTAATGAACCCCAGACAGTCTGCTGTATGTACCAAGCTCACACACTGCTGCTCCTCTGCCTTTCTTATTTAGCCTTTTTTTATGGTCAACCTATTTTATTTTATACCCAGTCTATCTGCTGTATGTGTCCAGCTCACACAGAGACACAACTCCTCTTACACTTATGAGTATTTTTTGGGGGTGGGGACTACTGGTTGTCAGCACCAGAGCACCTGTTTAATCACAAATATGGTAGGAATGAAACACTAGGCTGTCAGTCTACCGGATGTACCACCAGTCTCACACAGCTCCTCAGCCTTTGTATAGCCTTAGGGGTTAATTTTTAATTCAACTTGTGGAGAGCTAGGAAAAATAATTAATCAAACCCAGGCAGACTGCTGACTGAATTTACCAAGCTCATACACAACTGAGCTGATGAGTTCTCTGCTCAGGCAACAAAACTTGTTAGCCTCAATGCAGTCTGCTTCTTTACTCTAAATTGTTTGAAGAGCCAAGGTTTTAAATATTTTTTTTCTTTTGGTTTGCTGGCTACTTATTTTAGGTTAGTTTCACGTAGTACGTCTCAAGTTCTGGCCGGAAGAACAGAAGCAGGCATCTTCTGTTCTCCTTCACTATTTCCTTGCCTTCTGGCTTCTGCCTAAATACTTCACCACTTCAGAGCACCCCTGAATGCTGCTGTCTTCCTTGAATCTCCTCCCCAAGCCAGGTATCTGCGCCCCACTGACTGTCCCAGTCACACCCAGCTACTTTCCCACCACCTGGGTGTTCTGTTTCCCGATCCCTCGGTTGGCCCACTCCCTGCATTGCCCACTGATGACCGATTCTTTTCTCCTTTTAATTAAGCAACCCCTGACTGACTCCCCGGTCTCACTACAACTTAACAACTCCTCAAGTAAATGTAACTTTCAGAATAATTTATTTTTTATTCAGAATCTATCAGTGTACAGATTTTTTTTATAATGACGAGACGACAGTAAACATAGCCACAGCCTGCAAAAGATGGTGACTACTGACTCCTCCCATGATGTTCACATGCAACATGAGACACCTGATCACAGAACAGGTGAGGTGATGCTCATACTGTGTGTGTCTGGTAATGAAGCACAAACATGCAAATGCAAGGTAGTCATGCAACCCCAACCCCCACAAGCAAGCAACTTGGGAGTAAGCAGCATGGAGGAAGCAAACAGCAGCAGGCAGCAGCTCAGCTGAGAGGACGACTGCAAGGAGGTGGAGCGGACTGCGATCTGCACTGCTGCAGCAGGACAAACAAATCAGCCAGCTTTAAACAGTGAGTGCTCACACAAAAAACAATATTTAAAGTGCAGTGTCAGTGAGAAGAGGTGCCAGGGCTCAGCTCTGGCATGAAAAGAGGTGCCGGGGCCGAGCCCCGGCAAGCCCTGGCACAAATTAAGCACTGAGGCAGGCAGACATACAATCTCTGGGCAGAACTCCACACTGTTTGGTAGTAACTTGTGAAACTCTCTGGGTCTCCAGGCTGTAGAAACCAAACAGGCTCCTCTCAAGGTTGTTCTCTGTCACTGGAACCACTTTAAGCTCTGGATACACTGTTCCAGCCCTCGTACTGACTAAAGGCTATTCTCAGGATGCCAAATTATTTGCTTTCAGCCAGAAACTGGGAATGCTGGCTCTCCCAGACAATAGAGGATTTTGTAGCAGTTCACACTGCAGTCATAACTAGAGGCTGTGGGCCGGCTTCCCACAATGTTTCTCTTGCTCATGCACAGCTCCCCACTGTCCCCAGAGGCAGTATAGCATAGTGGTTTGGAGCAGTGAGCTGCAAACCTGGAGACCTGGGTTTGAATCATGTTAGCCCCCACTTGTGTACTGTGTGAATCTGAGCAAGTCAATTAACTTCCTTGTGCTCTCAGATCACACCTGGAAACAAGCTCCAGCTTAGTGTGCCTTTCCTCATACAACCACCCCCCAAGAGAGTCTCTGTTGTGAACTGCCCTGAGTTGAAAAGTGTCCCAGAGTCTAAAAGAGAGAATGGCAGTTTCTGACTGGGTGAACACTGCTTTCTATCTTTTTTTTTGCTATTATTTTCTGCTGCTTAGTGCAGTCCCCCATTTGGAGGGCGCCCCCAGGCCCATTGCCCCAGCATCCACCAGCCAGTGCTGGCACTTATCCCCAGGGCTTGCTCCCTCGGTGGCACAGGTGGAGTTCCCCAACCCCCGCCAGAGACCGGATCCAGCATGGCCAGCACCATGGCTAGACGGGAGCTGGCCTGCGAGGCGACTTCCTTCATCCTGCCGCACTGCTCTTTTTCACATTTTTCGTGCCCCCTTGTGGGCGTGCATCATACAGTGACATCTATGATGGGGTCACACATGCTCCTGTGAGTGCCTATGTCAAGCGTCTGTCGCGCTTCCACCCCCCGCTGTTGCGGCTCCCTGTTGCCGAGCCCCAGCATCTGCTAGGGGTCAGGTGTGCACCGGCAGCTGGTTCCCCCCCTTCCCAGAGATGGAGAGCAGTCCATCAGATGCTTGATCCATCTCCTTCCCTGTCGACCCCAAGTGGCCCATGCTCGTTCCCGAACACGGGTCGCCGGAGCAGCACAAGGTGTCGAGTCCAGCACCTCAAGCCTCAGTGCCACAGGGCTGGCTTGCTTTTCATCTTTAAAATTAATGTGTATGAGGTTCCTTTGATGTCTGATTGGTTGCTTGTTTGGGCACCAAGAATACTGTTCATTCCCCCTACCCAGGAGCCATAGCTGCAGGTCCATGAGCTCCGTAGTGCTGATTGGCTGCTTGGGGGTTAAGGGCAACACATATGGCTGCTGAGGTTTGGTTCATATATGCTGTCCCAACTTTAAATGTCTTTTGCAGCCAAACATAGTAGTTTTATTAATTATTGCCTCCATAGTCCATTAGCAGCTCCTCTGCTCTATTGTCTGGTGGCAGACTGGGGCTTTCAAAAGGCTTCTCCTGCCTGTCTCTAGTGCCATAGCACTGACCTCCCCAGGCAACAGGCACATCTGTAAAAATCATAGCAGCCTCAGCTGCTCTTAAACAGACTCCCTGTAATACAATAGCATGTTAGAGCACTCCTTTAAAGGTTTAGTTTCTCATCCTCCCCATGTGTCTCTGGGCCCCCAATGCTGCCACTAATGTCCCAGGGGTCAGAACACACAAGGAAAACTCCTGGCAGAGCTGTCAAGTGGCTTTAACATTTAAGCACCATAGCGCTGCTGCAGACAGGCGAGCTGGCTCCAGCCAGCTCACACATTTCAGCCAGCAGCTCTTTAGAGTGCATCATTTTGCCGCACCACTGAGGTGGAGGATCACTTTTTTTTATGCTGCTCCTCCGGACCTCCTACGCAGGAAAATTTTGTTGGCTGTTTGTACTGTGTGCAAGCAGGTATTAAGAGATCCCACAGCCTAACCTGTGTAATATCACTTATGTACACATTCCCTCTCAAGTGCAGCTGGATTCCTTGATCTGTTATACAGCATCACCAGCCAGGATGCAATGCAGTAATACTGCAGTATATATCACAAAATGCTGCAGTATGCTGCAGGGAACAGTGCAATTCAATGCAAATTAAGCCATTTTTTACTACAATATTTTGTAACAGTCATCAGTTGCAAGTTACTGCGTTGCATCATGCCTGGCTCCGCTGTAGCCCACAGGGAATAGCACTGTCCAAAATGGAAGAATGCCAAGACCCCTTTGGGCTGTATTCAGCCCAGTCATGCAAATTAGTCACTTGGGCATGCACGGCACTTAGGAGCCATTTACACACCTATTATTGGCTCATCTGTATGGGGTGCAGCAGTCCCTTAGTGCCGTCGCCACATAGGAAATGTCAGCCTTGGTGATCTAGTATGTCCCCCCCATCCCTGTTCACTCTTCTAACTGTAGTTAACCATACCCTGGTGGTCCAGTGTAACCCCTCACCCCACAATCTGAGCATATTTAAAATTATCCTGGTGGTCTAGTGTGATTTTCTGACCCCCTCAATGCTTCACTGAGCATATGCAAACATACCCTGGTGGTCTAATGTGACCCCCTATCCCCAGTCGTTCCTCTGAGCTTATTTATACATGCTCTGGTAGTCTAGTGTGACTCTTCACCCCTAAATGGTCCTCAGAGTGTATGTAAACATAACCTGGTGGTCTAGTGTGACCACCCATGCCAGTAAACGATCCTCTGAGCATATGTAAATATACCCTGGTGTCCAGTGTTCTCCCACCCCCAATCACCCATTTACATTATTTTCCTGGATCAGATGTCAGATAACGGGGGATACGACCTCCGAATTCATCTGGATTCCAGGTCGGATCCTGCTCGGACAGTGCCACTATCCAATGAAGCACAGTTGGATCCATGGAGGCACTATCCGAGCAACACTATCCAGCAGCTGGGGTAAAAGTAAGTCTAGCTTTCTCTGTACCTTGCTGTTATGTACAGAGCAACAAGCCTGGCTGTTATACAGCACTTGCCTGTCCTGTCCTCTAGTCTCGGTAGCTAAGCTCGCCTGGTGTTGTTGCTGGGTACCAGTGGTGCTACGTTGTTCGTGCTGTGTTCAGTGCACAATCTCTCACCTCATCTTCAGTCCACGGTCCCCATCCAGCACTGTCACAGACTGCTGCTCTCACTGATTGTGACTGCTGCATTGTTTGCTTGCTGCCTGAACTTACAAAGGACAAGGAAGGGTACTGGGAGCTGGACTTGAGCAGTTCACAACATATGGGAGGGGAGGCTGCAAGGGACAAGGGATGGTAGCAGGAGTTGGATTTCAACATGTCCCAGAGGGGAAGCTACAAGGGAGAAGGAAGGGTACAGAGACTTGCCCTTTACAGAGGAGGACAACTGGTAGGAAGGCAAGAAATAGCAGAGGAAGGGTACAACAAGGAGTGCCAGCAATCTCTTAGCTACAAGGGAGAAGGGAAGGTACCAGGACTTGCTGTTCAGGGGGGAAGGTGCAAGGGAGATGGGACGTTAACAGAAATTCTGCTGTATTTTACACCTCTCCCACGCTGCTGCCATGGATCACAGAACTGTCACTGGGGGATGATTACCTGCAATGTTACAGGAGCTGTCAACTGGTGAATCTCTGTATATTCACTGGGGGAGACAGTGGTAATTGCACCGGGAGCTGCAAACTGCTAAACAAAATGCCTCAGGAAGAAGGGACAGATGGCTGGGAACAAAGCTGCGAAACTAGAGCCTGCCTGCTACACTAGTGCCCAGAGCTATCAACTGGTGAATCTGTATATTCACTGGGGGAGATAGTGGTAATTGCACCGGGAACTGCAAACTGCTAAAAGAAATGCATCAGGGGAAAGGACAGATGGCAGGGAACAAAGCCGCAAAATTAGAGCTACACTAGTGCCCAGAAAGTTATCTACAGTCTCACAGATGTTCCCCATTCACTGTTGGCTCGCTGCCTCAAAATCCATGGGGTAGGTGGGTGGGAAGGGAATACATTTTGCAGATTCATGATCTGCTCGGTGCCCTGAGATCACAAGAGAAACAATAATTGGCTTTATTTTGTATGTAAAACCTGTAGTTGTAACTCCGGGCTTGGGCATTAGTGTCAACTCCGATTCGTATGCCCAGAGTTACAGCTACAGAAAGAAATGAAGCACTCTCTCATTGGAGTGGTTCATTTCTTTCAACTATACAAAGTGCCACATCATCAAGCAAAACTAGTGTCATGACCAGAGTGTCTGTTCATTGGTCTACACTGCCAAGCCCACTGCAGTTTCAGCTGTAATTGTCTCAGCAGTAGCACACCTCTAAAATGCCGTTAGTAGCAAGACGTTCCTTGTGCAAGCACAAGTGAACATAAAAAACGACGAGGGACAGTTTTCTTTATTTCAGGGACAGGACACTGGGGGATTGGGCACCCCCAGTGTCACTAGGGGACAGTACTGAAACAGTTGAGGATATTGGGGGATTGGGCACTCCCAGTGTCACTAACTTATGTTTGGGGGGGGGCGCAACAGACATCAGTGGACGGTTTTCTCCTTTTCAGGGGAAACAAATGACGAGGGACAGTTTTAGACACTGGGGGACTCAGTACCCACAGTGTCACTACTGTGTGTTTGGGGGGGGAGTGGTAATGACAGGGAGAGTGGGATTGTTGGGGGACAATTAGGGCCACCAGCAACAGACATTAATGAACAGTTTTCTGTGTTGCAGTCACACATTCCAGGCTGACCATGACAGATCAGCCTGGCTTGCTGGATGGCGCAGATCAAAGGGATGGCAACTTCTTTTGAAGTTGGTGCCATCCCCGCCCAACAAACCAGAAACTTCATCATTGTCAGCCTGGGTGCTGATTGGTCTGGCACTGTTGTTCCCCTGCAGCACTGCTCTGCATTGGGTGAACAGTGTCACACCCCACAAAGGGCACTCTCATATCAATGTGTTTGCTTACGCTTGCACACACAGTGAACACAAACATTTTTTATTATCTGGGACTGCATACTAACCCCAGTATAAATAAATTAAAGACAGGAGTTTGCATAATAGACTAAAATAGCATGTCTTACGTCAGCCTGGTGGTGCTGAGGGCTGAGGCACTGTACGCCTTACCGTAAGCTATGCTGGCGACCCATGTTCGGAAATGAGCACAGGCTGTTGGGGATCGGCAGAGGAGAAGAAGGGCTGAACGTCCGATGGACTGCTCTCCTTCTCTGGGCAGGGGGGTTGCTAGCATCCAGTGTCCTACTGGCCCCTAGTGGCAGCTGGGGGGCAGTGCACCAATGCTACAGTAATGGGAGGAGATGGGGCAGATGCTTGAAGAAGCGCTTTCGGGTGAACATGCCGGCTTTCTTGGTGGGTGTCATTGCACACCTCACCTCAAGAAGAAAATGGAAAAAGGTCCTGGCTGTGCAGCTTGACACTGTTCCCTGCAGACGCCACCTCTGAGAAGGCACTTCCTTGGTTGGATCTGTTTCAGGTGGGTTAAGATGCTCCCAACCAACCTGTCACGAAGGGTAAGTTGTGGGAGCATAAGGGGAGGGAGTCTGATCCTAGGGGGGGTGATGCCCAGGGGGGGACAGCCAAGAAGGGCTGACCAGGATGGAGAAGAAATACCATAATAAAACAGCATGTCTTGTTTTTCAGAAAATAAATCTTAAAGTGACTTCAATACATGGGCTTGCTAGCAAGCCTGTAAAAAAAGATCATGTGTTACTTCTAGTAAATAATGTGTCATTTTTTATGTATTTATTTTTGAATTTTTCATTGGGAAAGACACACTGAGCAGAGGCTCGTTTTCAGGTGTGACTCAGAAAAGAATTAAGCACAGGGAGGTTTAATGACTTGATCAGGATCATGCAATATGCAAGTCATCATTGTGGACTCAAACACAGCTTTGCTTGTTCTCCAGGGTCACAGCTCTAAGCTCTAAGTGTCACATGGATAAGTATTCCCTCAAATGTGCAGCCAGCATATTTTATTTTATGCTATTTTTTTTTTTTTTTTATAAAATAGAAACATTATTTGAATTTTAAGACCTAGTACATAATTAACCAGTCCTATTTATTTTGTCTGACTTAATACTTTTCATTATTTGGGTGAGATCACTTCTGATACAATTATAACACAAGTACTTATGCATGCTGTGAAATGACACCAATCGAAATTAGCCAGCAGAAATAATCACTATGAGTCAGTCGCTAGCTTGGAGCTAACTACAACACAGGAATCCTACCAAACTCCACATGAGCCACTGGGACTCTCATTCAGCATGAAACATATGCTTAAATATCAGCAACCCACTCACTGAATTATAGCAGACTAAAGTATCATGACAAGTTACCACAATGTATTGCACCTTTAAAGGCCAAAATTGCCTTCGGTGGTGTGCTACGGAGCCATTTCATAAATCCTGCTGGCCTTGGAGAATTAATGTTTTGTGTTAAGTAAAGTTGAAGCTACTCATGTTATCTCACTCTATCAATAGCAAGTACATTAACATTATCTAGTGGCTGCTAGCACACTATTAATTTACCACATTCTGTCCCAACAGAGGAAGAGGAATTGTTCAAGGCAATGAGGCATATCTGCTTGCGCTCCATGGGACACAGTCACTTCCAAATAATCAATGTTAATGTAGTGCAGGGAACACAGAAAGAGCATGGCCCCGACCAGTTTATCAGCTAGAGTAACAGCATGATGTGCAGTGACACAAAATAGTTTTTTTTTTATATATCAGACAGAGTGGAGACTGAGGAGTTTGTCTGGGATGCAGGCTCTGATGCAATCTTGCGTTGGGGGGGGGGGAGACATTCTACAGTTCCTGAATACCTTTATTTTATTTAGAGCATTGCACACTGGTGGTGGCAGCTACAACCTCTATTGCTCATAAGGGCATGGGTAGGGATAACAGCTGGCAGCCAGGACACCTATATATTGTTGCTATAGGGTTCGCTCTGACCCACATGGGACACAGCTTGGGCACAGCATTTTTTTCCCACAGCAAATGCCCTGGTATGCTCTGGTGGAGAGCCACCACTGCACAATGAGATGGCCTCATTTAGATGACACACCTAATTTACAAGAGTGTCCAGGTTGGACTTTACAACAACAGGTTTGTTATATTTAAAGAGAAAGGCTACACCCATAATGCTACATGGTTATATCTGGAACAGCAACATTAAGATAGTTTTTAGGTTTCTGGAACAAGAGTTGTGTGGCAGGGGAACAAATAACATGTTACTTACATGAAAAGCAAAGTCAGACTAGATAATGATGATGTCAGACTCTGTGAACTCTATGCAGGAAAACTCTGCCAAACCTTACAGAGTGCAGTGTAACTTCTATGCTGCCCAGACTGAGGTATGCAGTATAGCACTGCTACTTCCAACCATGCTGTGGTGTACAGAATGGGGCAGCAGGAGCAGTCATGGTTCCAGGTCATTTGCATGTCCCTGTTTCAGTGTCAACCCCAGTTGGGTAATGGTGCATCCCATGGGTGTCAAGACAGGAGGGGTACTTATGACAGTGTAGAGGGCAACAAAGTACTGCCAGCAGGTGCTGCACATCTCCTCTACCTCCTTAATCACTTAGTCCAACACCACTGTTACCCGTATGTGGCCCCAGAGCTTGTTCTGTGGCACAAAATTCATACTGTGTTATGGTGGCCAGCCACAAAAACTGTTCAGAATGGCAGTAATGGCTGGTCTTGGGCACCTAGTGGTATCCATTTCTAGATGCTATAGTGGAACAAGAAGGATCTGTGACCTGCATATGATCACAGGTCCTGGTCCCTAGAAGTGATTTTGGCTGTCTTGCTGTATCACCTGGTGCATTAGTGCTGACAATTAGGCAGCACCAAGAATCGGGTACAACAGATCACCTAAAGTGATTGTCCTACTGCCATTTTAATTCTTGCAATTAGAGGTACTGTGAATTTAAACTTTGCTTGAAAAGTAGCTGCAAAGTGGTCAAAATTCATCTTCGTAAAGTTTTGCAAAGTCTCCCCTGACCTTAGGAACTTCAACTTCAACAAATCTGAGAAATTTTCACTGCAAAATGGTAATTTATTTTCAGTGAAGTGGTCACTTCATAAAGAATTTTGGTAAAATCACCAAAAAAAGGCAACCTTGCAAAGTGAATGTTGCCCGCTTCACCCACCCCGAATTGCAATTGGCTTGATGTACAGTACAGAGCCCTGTATTCACACCTCTCTGCACAGGGACAACACACAAAAAATCAAGTAAAGTGAGGCAAGCTTATGCACACTCTGCCCCATAGGGCAACCAGATAGCCAAAAAGATTTAGGAATGAATAGCATAAGTTAAAATAATCTTTAAATAGTCATACTTAAAAGATCTTTTTCAGGAATCCAGTGAAACTTTTTATAATGCAGGTATAATATTTAGATACAGTGGACCCAATACTGAATGGTTAGTGCACACGCTAACATGGTTTGTGCATGCACTAACCCTGGTTTACACAAGTGCACTTGACCGGCCCTTATTCAGAAGCCCCAGGAGTGCTCTGCAAACTCAGCAGTGCAAAAGTGCTAAAATATTGCTGCGCCTATGCAAATAAGGGGGTTTCCACATGCATACTGGTGAAGTGGTATATTCAAAGAATTGCTACAAGTGGCCAGCCCACCAGCACAGTGGTTAGATTTCCGGTTGCGGTGCCAGCGACCCAGGTCAAGAATGGACTCGGGTCATCGGATGGCCGGCCAGGGGAAAAGGATTGAGCATCCTATGACTGCTCTCCTTCTCCAGGGGGAGGGTGAGGGTCATCATCAGTGTATGGAAGACCCCTAGCGGAGGCCAGGGGTGCCACAGCAACCAATATCCACAGGGTTCCTGGGGGTGGGATGGACGCTGGCATCATTGCATGTTCCCATCCCTCTACAGCGGGAAAAATAGCCTGTTTCTGCTGCCTTAATGAAACCTGCCCCTGAGCTGCAATTGGCTCCCCAGGCTGACTCCCACCACATCCCATTGTTCACAGCACCCTAAAGGGCCAGGGGTACCACATATCTGCCCTGGGGGGTAATTCAGGGGTTCTGGGAGTACAGCTCATCTGGGGATGTCACAGCTAAAGGGGTCCGTGACCGGGCAGTTGCCCGGCAAAGTACAGCGGGCACCAAAAAGAATAAATAAAAAATAAAAAAAGATTTGCTACAAGTGGCACTGCTTACCACCTCTGCAAGCCACCTCTTAACTGGTTGTTAAGCCTGTTCTCCCATCAGTCCAAAGGCAAGGCAGCTGCACTGTAGCCATCCACCCCAGAACTCCCATTTGAGCACTTAAATATTTCCTGGTGGTCTAGTGTGACCCCCCCTCCCCGATTGCTCCTCTGAACATATATTAATATACCCTGGTGGTCTAGTGTGAGCCCTGCCCCCATAGCTACTCTGAGTGTTGTAAATATACTTAGTGATGTAATGTGACCCCCCACTCTCCAATTGTTCCTCTGAACATATTTAAAATACGCTGGTGCCTAGTGTGACCCCCTAGACCCCCAAATGCTCTGTGAATGTATGTAAACAGAACCTGAGACCAGTGCCCCTCCCGATTGCACAGCCCTCCTCTTACCTCTGTGACCGGCTGCTGCATGAGCTGTCAGTGAATATATGTACAGTAGAAAGCCACTGTATATGCACTCACTGACAGGTCATACAGTGGCCAGTCATGGAGGTGAGAGGAGGACTGTGCTGGTCACTGTGGCAAGTTTAAAGAAGCACTAGCCACCCAGCTAAGGGGCGGGTGCGGGGAGGTGAAATGTAACTGGAGTATTGGGTGGGGGGGACACTGGACTGCCAGTGCTTAGGTGTATTAATGTAAATTTAAAGTTGAAAAATGTTCTCTGCACTTGTTCATGAGGTGGGGTCATAAGAATGGTATGTTGAAAATTTGGGGCACGAATATTAACAAACAAGACAGTTATATTGTCCAGCATCATCACTTCTTTGCATTCTTATCTGTTAATAAAATAATTCCTTCACTGAAGCATATTTTTTATTAGTAATTTTTGTGGATTTTCCCATTTTCTTTCCATACCTGGGACCTCAGCAGACATGCGCATGTGTGTGTGGAGGCGCACATACACGCCAGGTACTGTCTTGGCCGGTTCCACCCCACCCCTGGCAATCGCAGCTGCCTCCTCCTGCCTACGCTTCCTATTGGACCTCTACCCGATGGAAGTGGAACTATGGGGGGAGATAACCATCCCGGAGAGGAGAGCTGCCTTTGGCTGCTTGATCACACTCCTCCCTCCCTCCCTCCCCTCAATGCTGGTTCCCGCTGACCAGAGGTCGCTCCTGAACCCAGGTCACCGCATGCTATGAGGTAAGGTGTCCAGTGCCTCAGCCCTCTATGCCACTGGAGCGGCTCACTGAAGCAATTTTTAATGTCACTTTCAGTTGTATCAGCACCACACACACCCTATGACACCAGTGCACACAGCAAACACTTGGCATTGACAAATGCTTGTTTTCCTCATCTCCAGTACTCTGCTACTGGCCCTTGCATTCTTTGTCTAACTTGTCAATGGTGTGTGGACACACAAGATCATGAAGAGATGGAGAGATGGTGCTTCAAGCAGGCTACAAGACGTCTGAGGCCCTGTACACAGTCATAGCAGTACTTGATGGTATTCAAGAATGTACAGGGCTCCTCATTCCACCACCCACTAAAAGTGCCATACACAAAAAGATGCTATTGTCTGCAGGGGGAAGCATTCCCCTATGACAGTGGTACTATGAAAACTTACACAGATCGTATTTCCAGGTGTTAGTGGTTGTTCATAGGCTGTGTGACTACTGACACATTGAAAATGTGACAGTTACAGGGGGTCGGACCATGGAGTGGCACCAGGTACATCGTGCCATGCCATAACTCATGCCCCAGGCACATGGTGTTATTGCCAGTGTTGCCTCACCCATCACCTTTTCCCCATACCTTGTGGCAACTTTGCTGACCATGACAAGTTTCATTTGAAGTGTCCCTGATAGTCCAGTGGCCTCAAAATCTCACCTATGAGTGTAATTATTAGAGTCCAGTGGATCACCCACGCTAGTCCTATTACAAAGCTGTGTTGTATTCTGAGGAACTGTGTGCCACCTAACCCTTCCCCTTGTGAGAACAGACATTTCAGCTTGCAAGGCAATGCACCCTTGACTGGCCCTGTGGTCACTTCGCCTTGCAACCTATGGTGAGAGTACCAGGGAGATGCCTTTCCTTGCCCCTTTCCTGAACTAGTGCATTGTCCTGCACACTAGTGCATGGAAAGTCTTGTGATCCCTTTGTGTAAACAGCAAAGGGGTGCAACACAGTATTGTTCCACAAAGTGGTCCTTGGGACCACTTTGCAGAACATAATAGTGACTATGTATGTGGCACCTGGCATTACAGTGGGAAGTACTTCTCCAGTCAGACTAAATCCCCACACCACAAAGCAGCAGACTCTTCACCCTCATTTTACTCTTTTTTGAGGGTGTATAGGGAAGGGCAGGAGAGAGCCACCCTCATCAGACTGGTATCAAATAACACAGTCACTTTCTTAGTGGGTCCATAACAGCAGTGTTTATGTTAACATTTTTTGGTCTACATTGTAAGGCACTTCACTTCTTTTCAACACTTGAGGTTGATCCCCGCTGTTCATTTTGTTTCCAAATCACTTTATATGATGCAATTTTTCATTTTGTGGTCAGCATGGCAACAGTTTAGGTTTTCTTATCTAGGCTTAACCCTGACGTCTACAATGCACTAGGGCTGCGTGGACTGTTCCGTGGGAGATCCAGACCCCTGGATCGAACATGCAATCCACGGACCTGGACAGATACGGACTTCACCACAGAAGTATCGGTCCGGGTCTGTGGAAATGCCATTTCTGCCATTTTGTTTACTGTTGTCATGGGGATGCTGTTGGCATGCTTGCTCCACATACAGGCAGCTGATGGCATCCAATCAGGCAACAGATGGTCATGTGATGCACCCACGGTATATAACCGTGCTGAGTGTGTAACGCAGCCCATATGAGAGAGGAGGATGGTCAGAGGAGCAGGAGCACCTCGGCAGAGATGCAGCCAGAAAAAGTTGCCAAAGAAAACCAAAAAAAAACCCACAAATATAAAAAAATATATATACATATGAAGGGAGGGAAGAGAAATTAGGGAGAGTCAGAGAAAGGAGACTTACTGGGGCAAGGGGGGAAGAAACTGATCGTCGGAAAAAGGTGATGGCGGGTCAGGAGTTGGGACTTGTCAGGACTGGAGAAAGGAGGAATCCATAGGGACTGGGGCAATAGTGGTGGTCTGGGAGGCTGACAGTGGGGGATGCAAAAGGCAGGCACTGTGGCAGTATGACTGTATGTACAGTACATGAGCAAGGGCAGGCTGGCAAAATCTTTAACTTGTGCCATTGCAGAAGATCCAGAGGAGAGAGGGAGAGACTACTGGAGGCCCAAGAGAAATTTTACAGTTACAGAAAATCCCAAATGTAAGTTTTTTTCTTTTCTTGGCCTCAGACAGTGTAGCTGTGTACATGAGAAAGGGCAGGCAGGCAACATCTTTGACTTGTGCCATTCCAGATCCAGAGGAGAGATGGAGAGACTACTGGGAGCCCAAAGAGAGATTTTACAGTTACAGAAAATCCCAAATGAAAGATTTTTTTTCCTTTGTTGGCCTCAGTTAGTGTAGCTGTGTACATGAGAAAGGGCAGGCAGGCAAAATCTTTGACTTGTGCCATTCCAGATCCAGAGGAGAGAGGGAAAGATGACTGGGGGACCTAGAGATTTTTTACAGTTACAGAAAATCCTAAATTAAAGTTTTTTTTTCTTTTCTTGGCCTCAAACAGTGTAGCTGACAGTGTATATAAGAAAGGGCAGGCTGGCAAAATCTCTGACTTGTGCCATTTCCAATCCAGAGGAGAGAGGGAGAGAGGGAGAGACTACTGAGGGTCTAAGAGATGTTTTACAGTTACATAAAATCGCCAGTGTTTTTTCCTGGCTTCAATGTGGCTGTGTGTACAGGACAAGGGCAGCAGGGTGGCAAAATAAATCTTCAACTTGTGCCATCCAATTACGAATCACAATCACTTATCAAAATTCATTCACGATCTCATCCAAAGAGGGGAGAGAGAGACTGTAGGGAGGCTGATGACAAATGTAACAGTCCCAGAAATCTCAAATAAAATTTATTTTCCTGGCTTCAGTGTGGCTGTGTGTCTGGGCAAGGGCAGCAGGGTGGCAAAATAAATCTTTGACTTGTGATGCCCAGCAGGGGAAGAGCGAGAGGGAGAGACTACAGGGTGGCCCACGATAAATGTAACAGTCCCAGAAATTCCAAATAAATCTTTTTTCCCGGCTTCAGTGTGGCTGTGTGTACAGGGCAAGGGCAGCAGGGTGGCAAAATAAATCTTTGACTTGTGCCATCCAATCACGAATCACAATCACGTGTTAATGTTCATTCATGATTTCAAGTATTAAAAAAATACTGTTCAGACAAACAACATATAAGTTGATGTGCCTGTGCTGCTGGGTGTTGGTGGCCATAGGGATAATCTGACTTTGTGACTTGTAGCAGGCTGTTTACAGTACAGTACAAATAAAGTACAAGTACTGTACCCACAAGGGCCAACATCATGATCACTTATTCCCCATTATTCCTCCTTATTGTCATTAGTTTTATAGTATATCACGCTGCATTAAGTATAAGCATTAACCAACCCCCCGTGTGGGACTATGCTGCTGCAGCTATGTACCAGATGTGTCTGCATCTCCAATTCAAATTCTGAGGCACACGTAACAGTTGCTGAATTTGGTCACTTAACAGTAACTGTACTGTAGGAGTCAGTCAGGTAATCTTGGAAGGAAGTGGAGGTTGACTGCTGTGCTGTCATTGTACTGTGTACAGTCACGAGTCACAACAATAAATTTGTCCCTGGCCTGTGGGTGTGGGTGGAAGTCATCAGAAGGACATCATGTTAGTTAGAAGGATCTTAGTTTTTTTACAGGTTAGAATACTATTTCTATAGGTACAGTATTTGCATCTGTCTGTCTCTCTCTCTCTCCATCTCTCTCTGTCTCTCCCTGCACACTCATGTCTGAAGAAACAACTTCTGGTCAGAGCCAATATGGCTGTGGAGAGCTTTTTAGGAATGGTAAGAGCGGTGAACAGAATATGCTGTGCTCTCACTGCACAGGAGTCAATCATAATACTGCAGCAATTACAGTACTGCACATCTGTGATACACGCACATGTGCAGTTTGCCCCGGAATTATTAGTGCACAACATGGCGGTGCTGACATAACTATGTGTAACAACCCAGACCCCTTGGGTTACTAGAATCCCATTACTACTAGTCTTAGGCAGGTAGGAAAAGGCAGCTGGTGGGGAGGTCATTAGGGGGCTTTTTACATAATGACATCATTGTTTACTTAGCTAACCTGAGAGAAGGATGAGTATGTCATTTAGAACTCTCTCAGCAGCATAACCATTTTAGAGTCAGCTACCCTTGGGGAGCTTAGAATATTCATCAGTAAGTTCAAGTGTGGCAGATAGACTGGCAGGAGGTCTGCCATTGGGGCTCTGTCAAAAGGAGCCCTGGTATTCCTCACCCTAGTTTGATAAAATATTCAGTTTGCCTGCAGGACTCTTTAGTTTCACTCAAGGTGGAGTGAGAGGGCATGCAGTTCTTGTGGATCCAAGGAGCAATCCACTGAAGTTCACAGCTGCCTTAAGGAAGAACAATGAATACAATATGACAGCTATCAGAGAAAGAAAGTTGCCTTTTGTTCTTTCCATGGCTGGAAGGAAGGAACAACTAATCTGTGTGTACAGAATTTGACACTGTTCTCTGAGGGAGTTGTCTGAGGTGTGTGTGTGACCTAGATAAAGCTAGATCACACTGGCCAGGACCCCTTTCAACACAACTGTGCTGAATTTAAAGTTGAATTTGGGAGTCTTTAGCAATTCATTGGGGATTGGAGACTCATTTGGAGTAAACCTAAAGGAATGGCAGAGGCTGTTTGGGGCAAAGGGTGAGGAACGCCATCTGGAGTTTCAGGCTGGACTAAGTGATTCATCGATGGGCACCAGTGTTCCCTGGGCAACAACCATGCACCAGTGGACTTTAAAGTATGTAGCACATCCCACAGATATACACTTTGGAAGAGAGATGGAGATGTTTTTGGAAGGAAAACAATACTGCTTAGCAAAGTGTCCTGCAAAAGAGAGTGTGCCTCTGTTGCAATGATAAATATTTGGGGAGCCACCCTTGCTTTAAGTAACATCTGTAAATAAAGTCATACTGCAAAATCCCAGTTACTGCTTTGGACATTCCACATATTGCTTCTAGTGTGAACGTTATTGTGGCTCCTCAGCAGTTAGGTCATGCATATGCCTGGCATCCTCCTCCCTGGACCTGGTTGTAAATAAAAAGGTCCATTTTAGTATGCACCCCCACCCACCATCCTCTAGATAATGAACCTTGTATACACTCCAGTGTTAGGAGTGTTACCATGATCGTTGCTCTGTCAAAAGAAAATTGTATGTCATGTAGTTGTCAATAGTTCTTTTAAGGGGTGCCAACTAGCCAAAAGTGGTGTGGGGGTTACATATATATGCACGATACTCATGCATGCACAGTTTAAGTATGTGCCACCGTGTTGCACACAGCAGCCATTACGTCCTCACCTGTGGAAAGGAAAAGTAGTGTACCAGGAAGTTGGTATGTTTATGAGGCCCACAGAAGAGAAAGGCTGCGTAAACAGAATCACTGGAAACTATGCTGGAGCACTGGGGCAGAACATCAGACAGCGGTCCGTTTACTTGCTTCCACAGTGCTCTTTTACACATCTGATGATGGCATAACATCTGTGGAGCCTGGCCCACACAACCATAAAAATCAGACTCGGGAGGAAACTATTAACAAACTAGGGATCTAGTCTCGGATTTGCTCATCATCACAGTCACTTACTCATTCTTTTCTAAGCAGTAATTTCTGGTAAATGTGCCTTAACCACATTGATCTCAGTGCTGGCAGACTACTTCTGGTTTTCCCCTGATTGTATTAGGAGAAGGTAGTAGCTGTCTTGAAGTGGTTGCTGCCAGGGGTGGCATGCTCTGACAAAAGTGTTCCCGTGCTCGTCTGCACATTTTAGAAATTACCCCTTGAGCTAAAGGGGACAGGAATTGATTACTTATGTGCAGCTGTTTGAAATGTCTCTATTTTTATAAATTATATTCATACCTATAAAGGATCCATATTTTAACTGTGCCTGTATAAAAGCTGAAGCTGTCAGTTGTGTTTTGATTTGGTTTTAGATTTGTAGAACTGTTATTTAATACAACAGCAGATTAGGTATAGATGTACACATGTTGATACATGGACATAGTAGGATAAAAGTATCTCAATTACAAGAGGGTCTGTGTTAGGTTTGGGTTTTGAATGTACACATACACTAGTCACTTATTACAGAATTGCAGATATATCATGTTTAAGATAGTATAAGTTTGACTATTCATGAGTAATATGGACTTATTGTACACAGAGTTTAAGAAAAATTTATCTGAACAGTACACTGTGTAAAAATTGATTGACACCACTGTGTAAAACAGCTAGTGAATGCTTAACTTACAGTAGGGCAGGTTGTCTTGTAACCTATTTTTTATTTAACACATATATATTTTCATATTTATAAAGCTTTTAACATTATTTACTATGTATTGCTTAAGCTTATTTTTACTTGTGTTTTTAATCATTGTCATTTACTAATGCTAACACAGACACATGCAGAGGGTTTTAAAATGAAGCTTCAGTTGGTTTATAGCTTGTGTCAGGGAGTGAACTTTCAAGCCAGTGAAATTTGACCTTGGGATAGCTTCTTTTGATGGAACTAATCCTGTCTTGGCGAAATAATTTGCAAAGCTGAAGCTGTTTAGAAGTACAATAGGAGTTATGCTAAAGAAACATAAATATCTCTAAAAGTATACAATGTACAGATAATAAACCTTATGAAAGTTGCTCAGGACAACAAGACCTTTCAAATAAGCATATTCAGTAAGCTGCACAAATTAGATTTTTTTAAACTGTGGCCATCTGATTACCTCAATTTTCATTTTTCCTAGGCGTTATGACAAACAAATATAAATATCTCTCAAAGTATATGAGTTATACATAAACTATC
The DNA here is from genome assembly GCA_016271365.2 of Neoceratodus forsteri. NCBI lineage: Eukaryota > Metazoa > Chordata > Ceratodontiformes > Ceratodontidae > Neoceratodus > Neoceratodus forsteri. Next base: position 836,915,987 of record CM057455.1, read on the forward strand.
AGTATGAAAGTTGTTTGGGACAAAACAACCTTTTAAATGAGCCTATTAATTAAGCTGCTGTAATTATATTTTTTAAACTATGGCCATCTGATTACCTGAATTTTCATTTTTCATCACAATTTTCACCTTTCGGATGACTATATTTAAAAAAATTCTAATGAATTCAGATTAGTGACTACCCTCATTTGAAAGGTAATTTTGTCCTGAACAACTTTCTTGTTGGTTGTATATTGGTAACTTGTATACTTTCCGAGATATTTATATTTATTTGGCATGACTCCTACTGTGTTCATTCAGAGAGAAAAAAATGAGTTTTTTGGGAAGACCATATTTTACAAAATATAAAGAATTCAGATCAGTGAATACCCTCATGAAAAAGGTCCTTTTATCCTGAACAACTTTCATGCTGGTTGTTTATGTGCACCTTGAATAGTTTTAAAAATATTTAGATTTGTTTAGAAGGTGTGCACATTTGCCCTCAGAGAAATGCAGCTTGGAGTTCTGTGTCCACCATTCTGATGAAACAGAAATAAAGGAGTATTTCTTTAACTGCCATTAAGATTTGCAGAATGGAAGGATACACTGAAAACTCCTAAAGATGTGTTCCATGGCAACACATTTTTTCAAGTGAAAGCAAGGTGGCTGTAGGCTCTTCCCACAGCCATAAAAAGTATGGCAGACAGGTTTAACAAATTCTTTGCTAGCAATTTCAAAGCAAAAATTCAGGATACTGCTGTATGGGATACAAATGTAAATGAACAAATAAAAGAAATTATACCAAAGCAAGTATATCTGAAATTAAAAGGGCTACAAATTAATAAATCACCAGGACCAGATGGCATACATCCCTGACTTCTGAAGGAGCTGGCCAATCAGCTAGCATGGCCATTAAGTATACTCTTTAATGAATCACTTACAGAAGGTAAGACAATATCTACTGTAAATGGAAGCATGCTAATGTGACACCGATACAGAAAAAGGGTGACAGAAACAACATTACAAATTACTGATCAATTAGTCTGACATCTGCCATAGGAAAAATAATAGAAGGTTTAATAAAAGATGTTATACAGGATCATATACTGGATAGGGGATTGCTTAATGTAACACAGCATGGATTTTGACAGGGCAGGTCATGCCTGACAAATATGCTGCACTTGATTGAGAATGTGAGTAGTGTAATGGATAAGGGACTGCCAGTCGATATGGTTTTTCTAGACTACTCGAAGGCTTTCGACTCAGTACCTCACCATAAGTTTATAGAAGAACAGGCTAAAATGGAATTCCACCCATGTGTTATATCCTGGGTTAGGTCATTGATGAGTGGACAATGTCAAAGAGTAACTATCAGGGGACACTACTCGGACTAGATAGAGGCAATAAGTGGGGTACCCCAGGGGTCAGTGTTGGGCCTATACTGTTTAATATTCGTGTAACATCTATGCGGACCTCTGACAGCAGTTGACTGTGTAAGCATGCAGATGATGCCTAGATAGGAGCTATTAGTAATAATGAAGAGGCAGCTGTAAAATTCCAGTGGGACCTGGGGACCACTCACTGTTCCATATACCAGCCACAGGAACAAGCTAGCATCTTCATCAAACAAGTGCTTTGAGAGTGAGGGGCTCTGAGGATTGTCTGCAAGCAAGACTGCCAGTGTTTGCAATATGTAGTGGAAGAAATTGACTTTCTGTCAGCAGCAGTGCTGACTTTGTACAAAACTCACTCAAAATTGGACTTTTGACTTGCTGGGGAGCATTTGGGCCCATGCAACATACGCATTGAAGATACTGATACCAATAACAGTATTGTGTATCAGTCCAAATATTTAGCTTTCAAAAGCTGGCTTGATAACTTGTTCAAAAAACTATTGTGTCTGGATTGTCATTCCCCATCCTGTGAGGTAAAGAAGGTAAATGTTACTGGCACAATGCTATCTGTAAGGATCATATGCGTCAATGGACATGTAATTATGCAGTGGCAGTCACAGCAATTAATAGGCAGAATGCCTGCAGGTAACCTTCTTGTGGCTGCTGTCATATTGTTTAGTGGCAACCTGTAGGCATGTATTTCCAAATTTTGTGTATTCCTTGGACTTGAATTCATCTCCTACACAATATTTTTTGAATTCCGGTAAAAATGTTTATTCCTGGTCATTCAACAGCACTGAGACTCACAGGAGCACTCACTCTTAAGAGCAAAGTATCTTACAAGAGTAAGATGGACAACCAGTTCATCTTACTGGAGATGGCCATTGTGACAGCCCTGGATTTTTAGCAAAATACTGCCGTTACACCATGACTGACCTAAAGATAACAACAAAATTGCAGGCTTTTTACTTGAACAGGTACAACTAGGCATCACCTCAGTTGGTTTAGAAAAAAAAAAGGTTCTGGCAACTGTTCACAGAAGCTTTAGAGTCAAGATGGGCAAGTTTAACTTATTGCTATAGACCACCACCTTGGAACTGATTCCTAAAGCATCCAGAAATTTTCACACATTGAACATCATTATGATCTGACAGTGGCACTTCTCAAAGGGTGTCACCACAAAATAGTGGCACAAGCCAAGAAAAGAGGCAATTATATCCTTATAGATGGGTGCCAAAGCATTTAAAATCATTTGTGGAGTGCCTCTGAAGCATGCGGAAGAGATGAAACTTTGCTAATTGAAGAAATGGCAATCAGTGACATATCACATGACAAACACAGCTGGTCCTGCACTGAAAAGTTCCATTCCTGTAGTTATCCAATCCCCCTGAAAGATAGTGACAGATGGAAATGGTTTGTGGATGTCAATGAGGCCCATCGATAGCTTTTGCAAAACTGTCACCAGTCATGCACTAATTAATGATTTACCGCATGCTACCCAGTTCTGTCACACTGGGAGCATGGAGGTGTTTCATGAATTACTCTACAAATATTGTTTGACATTTGAGTGCTTTGTGGCTAAGCATCTATTCACTGTCATGTCAAACGAGTATATATAAGAGATGTTAGTCAACATATTAAGACTAAAGCATCAGGGAATCAATCTCCCACCAATGCATGTACCAGATATACTAGCCAACATTGCCTTAAAGCCATGTCTGCCTAAAAATCAAGTGGTTGAGCAACTGGCAACTCTTTCTTATAAGGCCACAATGCCCAATCATTGAAATCTAGTGTCCAAGTCTACATTGCAAACCAACTGTAGCATGTTCTTTAGGTACTGTTTTAATTGACTGCATATGCATTTTCAGGTGGCAGGAACAAGGAAAAGTTATGCTACAGTAATTGCCAGTATGCTTTTTCTACAATTGTTAATGTCACTTGCCTGTAGATCTTAAGGTTGATGATGTGTGAATCACAGCTATGGAGTTGTATGGTTTTGCAATAGGACACTATTCACCAATGGTATGTTTGTATACAGTATATGTATATAACATAGATTTTCATCTCTGCCTATTAAATGCCATATTTTGTCAAAAGTCTATCTGCACTTTTACTGTGAAACATAGTACATACATCCCATTGTGAAGGTAAATTGTTCCAGTGCATTTCTCACATTCAAATTGATATTGCATGTCATGCTTGGCTGATTTGGTTAGTGAGAGGGCAGGTTGAAAGGAAACTTGAGGAAGTACTTCTACATGGACAGGATGGTGGATGCTTGGAACAGCCTCCCAGAGGAAGTGATGGGGGCTAGGATGATCACAGGATTTAAGAATACATGGGATAGATACAAGGGAATCTTAGAAGCAAGAGTAGGGTGTAAACTGGAGTCCAAGTAATGTCTCCAGTTGCACTATACATAGAGAATTTAGAGAATAGGCAGAGAATTTAGGGCAGACTAGGTGGGCCAAGTGGTACTTGTCTGCTGCTAGCTTCTATGTTTCTGTGTCTCGATGTTTCTATGAGATAAGCTTATATGTCTTGTGCACACACTTGTGCCTTTTTCAGTAGGCAGCATGCTATCATTTCTAATTTATGCTGTAACATTTGTATATAAAAGTGATTTATTGTCTATTTTGCTAAGAAATAAAATGTTTTTTTCTGTTCCAAGATGTAATGTGTTTTCACTTCTTCCAATAATGCTTCTCTTTCCCTACATGCACCCAGAACTATAATCAAATACATAAACATGTACTACACACATTCTTATATCTACATATACATCTGTCTTTCTGTCTCTCTCTCTCTGTATATCTAGCTAAATATATATATATATATATATATATATATATACACACACACACACATATGCATACATATACACACACATATCCATATATACTCTTTGCAAAAAACATTTTTAATGCACCAGTTAGAGTAGCTTAACACCACGCAAGTAGGAAAATATGATGTTAGTGTTTCCAATCCTAACTCCCCACCTCCCAAGCAGCAAAAGGAAAAAACAGTAGGGTTTTGGGTCTCCGGAGTTTTAGTGAATCAGTGGTGGGGTCTTCCTTGGAGTTGTCAACCCTAATGGTTCCCCCTTCCTCCCAGCCCGTTCTTTGCAGTCCAAAGCACAAAGAACAGCTCCAATTCAGTGCCTCATAGTGATATACTCTTCAGAGGCAGAGAATTATGTCTTGCCACATGTTGTGAACACAGTTTGTTGTAGCTTTTTTCATGGAGATCATGTGTGATGTTGTTTGCCCAGGGAATGGGGTGGGCAGTAGTGCTGCCAACCCCAAGGAAGACCCCACCACTGATTCGCCAAGACTCCGGAAACTCAGAACTCTAATGTTTTTTCCTTTCATTGCTTGGGGGGGGGGGGGGCGGAGCTAGGGTTGGAAACCCCTAATGCAGCATTTCTCTGTTTCTGTGGTGTTAAATTACCCTAACCAGTGTGTTAATTTTGCAAGTTTTTTTTGCAAATACTTTCCTTTCTTTTTGAGATAGTAGAATCATATCCTCATTCACTCAGGTCCCTTCAGAACCTGCATGAACAGATGCAGATGCCCTGCACCAAAGGAAGACTCTGTATACCTACAGAAGTGCAGGGCCCTGGCAATCAGCCTGAAGGGTTCAGCTGCCCTGGAGAAAGTGGAATGTATGTAAATTATGGAACTCAGAATGCAGTTTCAAATCTTCACCACATGGTGGCATTCTACTCTTCTTTCAAATGTCAAATTTATTTCAAGAGCCAGGAGGGTAGTGGCCACTAAACTCACTAACCTAATCCTACAAAACCTAAGTGAAAAACTGCCAAAAAAAAAACAACTAAAGATTGTAAGTAAATAAGTAAAAGTTTATTTATAAGCGCTTTTCAAAAACTAAAGCGCTGTACAATAGCAACATTAAATAATAAACATAATATTAACAGCAAAATCATTCCCACAGGACAAGCTATGGCAGACTAAGAGTAAGAACCACACAATCAACAAATTGTTGACAATGCAATCATTTTTTTATTTATTTTATTTTATTTAAAATTTGTTGACCGGGAATGGCACACTGAGCCGAGGCTCGTTTCCAGGTGTGACCCGGGTACAGCTTCTACAGAGAGTAACAAAAATAGAGAAATACAGACAGTTTGCTCAATAAGTAACACTCAATCAAAAAACTCCAAACAACAAATGATTCTTGGGGAACCTTTTCCAGGTTCTGGAAGGGGAGGCAGGGTGGGAAATTCAAGCATAGTGAAGTGAATTTCTAGCAATTATGGATGCAAAGAATTCATGGGTCTGTCTGGTGGGCTGCAGAAGTGTAGGACCCTGTGATCTCTGCACTTCTGTGTGGCTGCAGCTACAGATGCACAAGGCAAATAGTGCATCTGTTGGCTAATGCACACGGCCCTCTGCCACCCAAAGGGGGAGAGCTGCAGGGTCCTTTGCCAAGAGGACAGCTGTCTTCACTATATTGTAGCTGGGCCCACGCAGACAACCTTGCACCTTTCATTCCCTGAGTCACCGATCTCACTGCTGAACTCAGCTCACTGGCATGGGATCACAAAGCATATCCGCTGGGGTCAAGACAGGCACTACACACAAAGTTTAACAATTATTTATTTTTTTTTTTAATTTTGACCCCAAATTTTCAAGATACTAGTTTTATGATTCACCTTATAAACATGACATATATGAGACCATGTGATGGCAGCCTAGGGAGAGCAGCGCATTTGAACAGCTCAGTTCGCAGCCCAGATTAATCTCTCTCAATTCTATGCAACTTTCGTTTTTCTGAGGTGAAAACATCGATATTGTGCTGGAGTAGCCGATTATTGTAGCTCAAGTGTTAAAATGGAAGCTTTCATTAAAAAACAATCGGCGAAACATATGCCACCGCCTTCCCCTGAAAAGAGGCCTAAGCGCCTCGCCCGAGGATCTAATAAATGCGTCCCGGGCCTTCCGCGTTAACGGAGGAGATTCCTCAGTTTTTCACCCCACTGCAGGTGTCTATTCAAGAGATCTCGGCCGAAATACAGTGCTTTAAAGGAGCGTTGGAAGCCCTAACTACAAGGGTAGGGGACAATGAAGTTAGAGCTAAATCGCTCAAAATGAGAGTAGACAAACAAGACTTAGAGCGTGCCTCCCTGAACAAACAAATCAAAAAAATGGAGGAGAAGCTTGAGGACTTGGAAGGGCGGAGTAGGAGAAACAACCTAGTTATAATCGGAGTTCCCGAAAAAGAGGAAGGCACAGCTGCTATACTATTTGTCCAGAAGCTTTTCAAAAAGATTGCAGGGCCCTCCCCGAATGGCAGTTATGTGGTGGAAAGGGCACATAGATCGCTGCATCCACCCCCTTCCCCGAATGCTCCACCGAGACCGATGATATGCAAGCTCCTAAATTATCTGGACAAATATCATATTATGAGCAAAGTTAAGGGGTTACAGGAGATCACTTGGGAAGGCAGAAAAATTAGAATTGCCAATGATCTACCTCACTCGGTGCGAATTAAAAGGCAAGAGCTGCACCCTGTTATCTCAAAATTAATTGCTGCGGGCTTTCAATTTAGAGTTCGCTACCCTGCTTCACTCCAGGTTAAAATTAAGTATCAATGGTGCTCCTATGAAACGGCGGAGATTGCTCAAGCTGAACTCAGGAAAGCACTTCCAGATCTGTTTAAGTAAAGTTTGAGAGCATAATGAACATCTGCAGCCTCGCTAGAGAGATTGTACAGTAATGGATGGGTGTAAAGGGAAAGCTGGTTTTCAAGTGGCACAACGATCTTTAATGGTTGACTTGTAACTCACTGCCTGTTTCCTCCTGTGTATCACAAGGGTCGAGATCAGGCCAGCCGCTTTGCAATACTATGCTAAAGGAGGTGGACAAGAGATTCTAATATCATCCCTCAAATCCTGGCAGAGTTGTTTTTTAGGTTCTGATTAATTTCTCTGGTGAGCAAGAGTCGATATGAAACTTAGGTGCAGATGGCCCCCTTAGTGACCTCGTGCTGCATTTCGTGAAGCATGGAAGAGGCGGCGAATGGAAGTTTTATGCCAAAGTACTGTTATGTTAACGGCAGTTTAAAATGGTAGTCTGAGATCAACATAGCGACTGATAAGTTTGAAACTGACCTTGTTGCTGGGTACGGTTCACTGCCAATTTTAGTTCCTTTGGCATGAAGTGCCGCCTTGGTTGTTCTTGCTACGGCACAACTACATGACTTTCCTGTGGTGTCGACATTGGCATCCGACTAGTAACCATTGCATAGCAAGTCACAATATAAAGGGGGCAAGCAATCAGTAAGGCTCCTAGTTTAACCTGGGCTGCACCTCTTTGGCTCCCGGAGATCGATTTTGGTGCCTAAATGCTAACTTTCAAAGCGAGAGCACATGGGGGCCAGTCGCAGTGGTGCATATAACAGGTACCTGTATTAATCTCGATGTATGCCTTACAAGTCACCAGCTGTCCCTTTTGGATTGTCGCACTGCGTGAAGACCATGTGTACCGCTTCACTCTTGGGAAACCTTTGTGTCCTAAATCCTAAGAACAGAGGGAAAATCAAACCACATCGACCCCACCAATTTGATGATGCACAGAGGATCATTTGTTGACTTATTGTGCAATTCGCTTGGGTGTTTTTTTTTTTTTTTTTCTCTTCCAGCAATCTATTGGCATATGTTCCCTACCCACTTCTCGATTAGAGGGAGACACAGACTGGCAGAAAATCTATCGCTATAGTTAAAAGGAGGGAGACTTCCATTAATTTATTGGAGACAATACTGATGCAGGGGAGCTGGGCACTAATTCCCATACACACTGAGGTTTTAGTGTAAGGTGGTTTTCTTTCTTTTCTGGCTTCCCTTGTTTTCTTTTCCTCTCTCTCACTCAAAAGAACTAGTGAGTGACAGGCATAATTGGGCTGCAGTGAAAAGCAAGTCTGGGAGCTGGGCTGGGGAATGGGTTGATTTGTGACTAGGCTGATAGACTCATCGCAAGGCGGGTTGGTAGTGAGTATGCAGTTGTTAGAACTGGGGTGTTTGAGGAGGGAAAGTTTGGGTTTATAGGAGGGATAGGAGACTTGGTGGTTTAGCATCCACACCTTATGTTGGGCGGCATCATGGAGGATGATCCTAATTGCAAGCTGCTTACCGAGAAAACGAAGAAAGGCAGCATTAACTTTATAAGTTGGAATGTCAAGGGGGCTCGAGACAGGTGCAAAAGACAGGTTGTCTTGAAACACTTATCAGCCCTTAACTGTGACGTAGTCTGTTTGCAAGAAACACACTTGCACAGGCAAGATGCAAAGCTTTTTGTTAGGCATTGGGTGGGTCAAGCTTTTGGTGCCGGCTCCTCTACAAGCAAAGGTGGAATAGCCATCTTAATTCATAGGAGGGTCCCATTCTCGCTAGAAAAGGAAATTTGGGATACACAAGGCCGCTACATTTTTATAGTTGGGACCTTAGCGCTTGAACAAGTGGTTATTGGATCAGTTTATGGTCCTAACTCAGATTCCCCACTTTTCTTTCTACAGCTACTAGATATATTAAATAATTATGTATCCCTAAAATTGATTATTGGAGGAGACTGGAACCTGACGCCCAACTTGTATCTGGATAGGTCTGATAACAAGCGAGTGGGACTCTCTCCCGCCTAAAGAGCACTGAAAGAGATGATGGAATGTCTGGGATTGGTAGATATATGGAGGTTACTCAATGGGAAAGCGAGACAGTACACCTTTTTCTCTACCCTGCATAGATCCCTCTCCAGAATAGACTATTTTCTCATTAGTATTGGTGAGATTCCCTCAGTGCTTGAGGCTAGTATTAGTCCCAGGGTTATATCGGACCATTCTCCAGTTTCCATATTGTTTGAGCCAGGGCACATTATCAAAAGGGATTTTATGTGGAGGCTTAACAATCAGTTGCTTCAGGAGCCCTTTACCCAAGGACATCTGAGGAACTTCATATCTAATTTCCTTAGTTTTAATCTTAGCTCCACCCCCAGAATAGATATTATTTGGGTAACCCTTAAATGCGCGTTCAGAGGGGAGTGCATTAGGTTAGCCTCTACTAGAGCCAGGAAGTCCAGGGAGCACTTGAATGAGATTTTGAATGCCATTAAGTGCATTGAAAATAATATCACACGGTACTCTACTGAGGCGGAATGGGTGAAACTGCAACAACTCCAGGCTCAATACTCAGCAATTATGATGCAAAAGGCAGAATTAGCCCTCCATAGAACTAAAATAAGATATTTGGAATCCGGAGATAGGGCGGGTAAGCTTCTCGCTCTTAGACTAAAGCAGATAGTTTCCAGTCGGCATATTGTCGCAGTACAAAAGGGCAGTGGTGACACTGTGGTTAGGAATCCCAAAGATATTGTGGAGGCATTCAGAGAGCACTTCCAACAACTATACTCCATGGGGACATCAGAAGGGGTATCCGCTACAGAAATTCAGGATTTTCTGGACCAGATACCTATGAGTAAGTGTGCTCCCCCTGAGGCAGAGAGGTTAGGGTCACCAATACAGGAGAGGGAAGTGAAACTAGCGATCTCCCAATTGGCTGGGGACAAATCCCCCGGGCCCGATGGTTTAACTACTAATTTTTATAAGACATACGAACCCATAATTACCCCTATCATAGCCAAGGTATTCAATTTCTGGTTTAATGAGGGACTCTTGGAATCTTCCTTCCTGGAGGCTCTTATTGTCCCCATTCCCAAACCAGGACGGGATCCTGTGTTACCGAGTAATTATCGTCCTATATCGCTCCTGAATGTTGATATCAAGATTCTGGCAAACATTTTAGCTAATCGGCTTGGTCCGCTAATGAGCAATTTAATTAGCAACGAACAGTTGGGTTTCATGAGTGGCAGACTGTCAAGTGACCATCTGCATAAACTTCACCATATAATTATACATGCACAAAATGCAACCGTTCCCATGGCCCTACTCGCGCTTGATGCTGAAAAAGCATTTGATCGAGTGTCTTGGGAATTCCTATTTATAGTACTTGATAATTTGGGGTTACCTAAAGAATTTTTAAATTGGGTTCGGATTCTATATAGGGCACCGTCCGCATGGATTTGGTGTAATGGTACACTATCAGCTCCCTTTACAATGGGGTGTGGTACGAGGCAGGGATGCCCATTGTCCCCACTCTTGTTTAATTTATATCTCGAGCCCCTGATACGTAGACTAATTACATCACAGGAGCTCAAGGGAATTAAGTTGGGCAGTAATCGATACTTAGTTTCGGCCTATGCAGACGATCTGCTTATACACCTTGAAGATCCGGAAAAGGGCATCCCAGTAATATTTAGGGAGATTTTAAAATTTTCAAGAGTCTCCAATTACAAGATAAATGTTTCCAAAACCAAGCTTTTCCCACTTAACGTTAGATGTTACCCTGGTATAGCGAGAGAACATGGCTTGACATGGGAACCAAAAGTGATGACATATTTGGGGGTCAGAATTACCAGAGGTTTGGTCTCTATGATTAGAGAGAACCTCCATGGGTTAACTAAAGTAGTGAAGCAGGACTTAATAAGATGGAATGTAATGTCATTATCGTTAGGGGCCAGAATACAATCGATTAAAATGAACATTCTACCCAGAATCTTCTACCCTATAAATATGCTGGGATGTTACCTACCCAAGGCGTGGTTTGTGGCCCTGCAAAGAGAAATTAATGCCTATTTATGGAAGTGGAAATCGGTCAGGCGTGCCTACTCGAAACTCACGACTCCAAAAGAGTCGGGAGGCCTCGCGCTACCTTCTCTTTATAAGTACTACATCGCCTCACACATTAATAAAATAACACAATGGCGCGAATCGACCTTCCCTTCAACCTCAGGTTCTTATGTGCCTTCTTAGTTAAACATCGAGAGAGAATTAACGCTTAAATACTCGATTGACCTGAGTTCAATTGCCTATATTAATCTTAAACTCCTTTCCAAACCGTTGCGGGACACTCCTATCGGATGGTCTCTTAAGGTGTTACATCAAGCCCAAAAGCTCCTTAAGGTTGACTGGCATAATTCACTAGAACAAAGAGTGACACAGAACATGCACTTTCTAATTCAACAGACTCCGATTCCACCTGGTTTCTAGGGCCATTAGAAGGGCTAAAATTAGGAGATTTGGCTCCCCAAGGGAGGGTTTTATCATATGAGCATGCTTGTACCAAATTTCCAGAGTTAAAGGGTCATGGTTTCAAATTTTGTCAAGTTAGAGAGGCGATAAAGGCCTACCTTAAAGGGGTAAAGTGCGACAAAACAGAATTGAACTGTCCTCTATTCAAGGTTGCTGACCAGCCCCATTCTATCTCCAGAGTTTATAAGTTGCTAAAATTTGGATGAAGGTCTTCCTTCTGGTGTCTGTTATTACTGGGTGCACAAATTAGGGATGGTGGAAGATCCAAGCATTTGGAAACAGATATGGGTCAGCAACCATAAGTGCATTAGGCAAGACAAATATAAGTTACAACAATTTAATATAATGCATAATCTGTATTATACCCCTGCTAAACTTTACAAGATGGGTAAGTTGAGGTCACCTTTATGTAGCAGGTGTGGGTTTAAGGAAGGAGACCTGTATCATGTTTTATGGGAATGTGTTCAAGTTCAACCCTTCTGGCAAACAATCAGGGCCTCCCTGTCACAAATTCCTGGTATAGGGGATCTGTTCACACCTGAAGTCTGCCTGCTGAATAGACATCAGGAGAGCACGACCAAGAGGGATAAATTGTATATGGGCATTATATCGGCGGCAGCAAAGGTGGTGCTTTTAAGGCACTGGAAGGACCCAAACCCGCCACCAGTCATAGAATGGTACAAAGAGATGGTCCTTGTCTTGCAAGTTGAGCTGCATATTGCTAAAATGTATAGGATCACTTATATGACCCCATTTGGGGGTTCAGTACCGTTTCTATCTACGTGGTGTAGTAAAAATACCTAGTAATTGGGCCTGCCTTTGCGTCTGATGTTCTACGCTCCTGTTGATTCCTCTGTTATGCAGAGTTCCATGATCACCGCAAATAGGGTGTGGATGCTATGGAAGGTGGCGGGGGGAGGGGTAGGGGGGAGGAGGGAGGATTGTATTAGATTGGTTAATTTGTCTTGTTTTTTTCTGGGTTCAGTAGAAATTGGTAGTATGTGGCCAGCAATGGCCGTTATAATGTTCTACAGCGCATTTAATTTGTATTGTGTTCTTCCAAACACTGTAAAATCCGTGTGTTGTCAAGGATGTCAAGTAAAATAAATAAAACATATTGAATAAAAAAAAAAAAAACATGACATATATACCATTTATAGTTTACTGGACAAAATGTCATTTTGCACCAGAAGTCCAAAAACATGTCTTGTCAAGAATTTAAAATGTGACACATGTTACGTTTATGAGGTGGTGTGGAAAAATGGTTATGTTGAAAGTTTATAGAGTCAAAATATTTTAAATGAGTGAAGTTATGAGTGAATGTTGAAATACTGCAATGTTCACACATAACCTGGGCAATTTACTATATTTTTACACAACATATTCAGCACACCCTTCTTATTACCCCACCTCATGAACCTGGTAGGTGAAAATTTTAAAATCCCCACCGAAATGTTTTCCCATGCTACTGAAACGTCATTCCATGCCACTGGTGTTTTTTATTTTTTTATTTCTTATTTTTTTTTAACCAGGAGAGACACACTATGCTGAAGTTTGTTTACAGGTGCAACCTAGGAGCACAAAGAAGTTACGTGACTTGCTCAGGGTCACACAATATGCAAGTGGGGGCTGTGGGATTCAAACCCAGGTTTCCATGTTTGCAGCTCAGACCCTTAAAACACTGTGCTATTCTGCCTCCCACCAGTGTGAAAAGACATTTTGGGCAGGATTTGATACGTGACAGCTATCACATTCATGAGGTGGTGTGAAAAAGCAGCTATGTTAAAAATTTTGGGTCAAAATATTTAAAAATTACCAAAGTTACAAGCGAGCGTAGAAAAATTTCAAGGTACATGTATAACTTTGCCATTTTTAAATATTTTTACCCCAAATTTTTGACATACCCTTCTTATGACCCCGCTTTATGAGCAAGGGTGGTGAAAATGTTCAAATCCTGCCTGTAAGGTGATTTTGCAAAGTGACCATAAACTTACCTTTCAGGCGTGATTTGCAAAATTCCACCACCGTTGGCTATGAGGTGGAAATCCCAAGAAGGCTATGCTGAAAATGTGGGGTCAAAATATGAAAAAATGACAAAGTTATGCATCAAAGTTTAAAACCCCATTGAAATACATTGAATTGCACTTAAGTGTACCTTAGTTTCTCATATTGCAGTCGGCGGCTCAAGCAGCAAGATGTGTCTCTGATCGCAGAGTGGCTCTTTGCCCTGGGACATTTTCAGGTGAGTGAGGGTGTGTGAGGAGTGTGTGGGGTGGTGGGTGGTCAGTGAAGGTCAGGCTGGGAGGGATCTGTGAGGGACCATTTTCCTTTTTACTGGTTTAACCCCCCCACAAAAAAAAATTGAGGGACAGTTTTCTTTATTACAGGGAATGTTAATGTGGGGATGGGGATCAGAGGATGGGGTGGTGCCATTAGACATCATGGAAAAAAACATACAATAAGGGGATGGAGATTAGAGGGTGGGGGAGACACTAGACAACTGGGAAAAAAAACATACAATAAGTGGACAGTGATTGGAGGATTGGGGTGCCACTAGACACCAGGAAAAAAACGTACAATAAAGGGGATGGCGATCAGAGGGTGGGGGGCACCACTGGACACCAGGGAAGTGGTAACTCACTGCTCTCACAGCAGCCTGAAACATGAGTTCCAGCTGTGGCTGCAGAACTAAAAGAAGTCCTGCTGTTCGCATACACAAAATGTGGATCAACAGCTCCTCTCGCTAAACTGGGCACCCTCCATTTTGGGGTGCTAAGAAAACATATCGGTGGCTAGTTTTAAAAAACAAACGGTCGAATCTAGCTAAATGGGTCCCATTTAGCTAGGTTCAGGTGTTTGTTTTTAAAAAAGAGAGTATTGTTATTCATTTTCAGTGTTTGGGAGTTTAAAATAGGAAATAAAATGGTGATTGACATGATCAGTATTTTTCAGCACAAGAGGTAAATCATGGGAATAAGCAGACGCAATCTTTTTTAATTTTACTGTGTGAGAAGTTAATCATGAAAATAAGCAATCGCAATTTTTTTTTTTTTTTTACTGTTTGTTTCAGGACATTAACTCTAAAATCATTATAATTCTGGAACCATATAATATTTTTTCATGAAACCTTCCAAAGGCACACCCTTGGCATGGCCCCCCTTCAACCCTGAAAATGTCACGAAAAAAATTCCACACAGTCTAGGCTGTAGGTGAGAGCAAAAAATACCCAATCTTTAGTATAGAGAAACCAAACATGTTTCTTTTCTGTTATTTGGCACTCTGTATCTCAGAAATTGAACAAGATGCCATCACAAAACTTTACACATCTTGAGACCCTGGCATCCTGACCATGTATGCCTAATTTTGGGCTATTTCATTAAATGATGCCAAAGTTATTAAGGTACAAAAATTGGGGTTTAACATTAAACAGCCTGCTCAACTCTAACTATAGTGGCACTACCATGCCCCTATAATATCCACAGCCATATATGTATGTGTGCATATGTATGTATATTAATTGCAAAAAGTACGTTAATGCAGGCATTATGGTTGAAGAATGCAAAACACACGAAATAGGAAAATGGAAAAACAATGGGGTTTTGGGTCTCGGGAGTACTGATGAAGATGTGGTGATGTATTCTCTTGGGTTGTCAAGCCCACTGCCTACCCCCAGCCCCCAGTTTCCTGTCCAAATCACAAGGTACAGCTCTAAGCTAATGCCTCTTAGTGATACTGTATACTCTTCAAAGGTAGAGAAGTATGGCTCACCACATGTTGCCAACATAATTTGTCAGCTTCATTCATGGAGGGCACAGCGGGCCCTTTGTGAAGACAAGAGATCATGTCTGACCTTGTGTGCTCAGGGGAGGGGTGGGCATTAGAGATGAGAACCCCAAGGAAGACCCCACCCTTGATTTACCAATACTCTGGTGACCCAAAACCCTAATATTTTTCATTTCCCTTCTTTGCTCACTTTGTGTTCTTCAAACCTTATGTCTGCATTAGCTTTGTGTTTTGCATGGTTTAAGGCACTGAGCTGCAAATCTGGAGATCTGAGTTTGAATCCCACAGCCACCCCTTGCATATTGTGTGACCTCAAGCAAGTCACATAGCTTTCTTGTGCTCCCAGGTCACACCTAGAATCAAGCTTTGGCTTATTGTGCCTTTCCTGGTTAAAAAAATCTGCCTTTTCACTTTCCTTACCTCTGAACATGAAAGGTGTAATTTATAAAAATACTGAAAGAAATGTCATATTGCACCAAAAGTGCAAAATCACATTTTGGCCAGGATCTGAAAAACAGCAGCTGTCAGCAGGTGGTGTGAACAAAGCAGCTATTTTGAAAATTCAATGTCAAAATACTATAAATTACAAAAGTTACAAGGGAGTGTTTAAAAATGTCAATGAACCTTCATAAATCTGTTTTCTTTTTAATGCATTCTCAATTTTCAAAATAGCTTTATGACTCACTATGAACCCTGTAGGCTAACATTTTCAAATCACGGCCTAAAAGTGATTTTGTGAAGCAACTGCAAAATCATCTTTCTGGCAGGGTTTGAAAAATTTCACCTACATGGTTCATGTGGTGGGCTCCAGGAAAGCTCATATTGAAAATTTGGGAGAAACCCATGCCCCACTCATTTGATGCCTACCACAAAGGAAAACTGTATTCAAACAAAAACTTTTGTGTAGCAAATAGCAATTGCTGTGGTACAAAAACTAATTGGAGTAGCAGTCCGAGAATCATGTTCAGTATTTTGTATGTAAGCTTGTGTGAAGTGACTGTACAACTGCTTTGGGTTTCAATTTGATGTGTAGCAAGTGTTTTCTATGCAAAAACAGTTTTGTGTAGCGGCTGATGAACATTGGGACGTAAAATACTCCCTGTACTGTGCAATAACTGTGAGCTGTTCTACTGCTAAAAAGTGCAATCCATGCTATACACACACACACACACACACACACACACACACACACACACACCCCCACCCACCCATGTATTGAAATACTGAGCTTGATGTCAGGAAAGAACTGCATAGACAACATAGTCTGCTTTGATAATCACAAATCGCTATCTATTCTGTCACATAACACCTTATCTTGTCTAATGGTACTCTCCATACATCCTGCATCCAATCTAATATACACCTATATGTGTGGTGGGAAAGAATCAATGGAAAAGGCCATTACTGAGTGGTGGTGCACAGGAAACCATGACTGGAACATGGCCATATCAGGTTATACTCAGTTCGGGAGAGATATTGTGGCAAGAAAGGGGAGGTGCACTATGTAAGGGAGGGTTATCAAGGCAACGGAGACATAGGGAATCCAGGGGGAATGGAGGGGTTGGAGGTAATGTGGGTCACCCAGAATACAGGAACTGATACACTGGTGTGATCTAAATACATCCAGCACAGAGGAAGAGACTGGATAGTGCACTTATGGAAGCCATTAGCAAAAGGACTGAAAAAGAGGAGGTGAAGCTGGAGGGGGACTGGGGTACATAGGGAGGGCTATCACCAGCAGAAAGAGGGAGGTGGTGTTGTCACTGTATAGATTGCTGGTGAGACCACACTTGGAGTACCATGTCCAGTTCTGGAGACCATGGGCCCAATTCTCAAATCCCTTAAAATGACGTAAGGTGCCTGCGTCCAACATAAATGACACAAGTAGCACCTTGCGTCAAACAATGCACCCTGAGCTATTCTGAAAAGTGGCCTGCATCAAACACAGGCTGCATGCACCAAAGGGGGCTTGTGCCAACCTTGCACCACTAAACTGGCGGCAGCATGGCACTAGGGGGCATGTGGCAATCACAGGCTGTCACATCCTCTATATTATGATTCTCAAAACTGTCCAAGAGGGAAAATTTCTAAGTACCATTAGACCAGCCAGGGCTGGTCTAAGGGTATTTAGAATATGTCCCTCTGGGACAGTTGATCAATTTGTGGCAAAGTGCCGCGGTCCCCCCCCAGCCCTGATCCCCCATTACGTGTACTGCAAACTCTCTGGAGGTCTAGTGGCCCCCTCCCGATCCCCGATGTTGCCCAATAACATATGTAATAAAATCACCCTTCCCTGGTGGTCTAGTAGCCCCTCTCCCTGATCCCTGATGTCGGCCATAAATATAATTACTAAATCCCGTCCCCCATACCCGCAGATAGTGCCCACCACCCTGTTCCTCCATCCTGAAACAGAACCAGCGACTGGCACAGTCCTCCTCTCACCTCCGTGGCCAGACATCAACTGAACTGTCGCTGACCGTGTACTGTGTAGTGTATGTGCTCATTGACTTACTGTCAATGAGTGCACACACTATACAGTACACGCTCAGTGACAGTTCAATTGGTGGCTGGCCACGGAGGTGAGAGAAGGGCTGTGGCAGTCATCGACTCTGTTTTGGGATGTGGGAGTGGGGTGGTGGGCACAACCTGCTTGGGGGGATGGGGGTCCACTAGACCACCAGGGACTTTTTTTTTTAATAATTATATTTCCGGGGATATTGGGGATTGGGAAGGGGGCCACTAGATCACCAGAGAAGGGTGTTTTTATTAATTATATTATTATTTGACATCAGGGATCGAGAAGGGGGGCCACTAGACCACCAGAGAAGGGGTTTCATTTATTTTCCAGAGGATCAGGGATGGGGGGACTGCTAGCCTTTGCCGCATGGAGCCTGCAGCAAACCACTCCCACATGCCATGTGTTTGTCGCATGGGAAAGGTTGCTGCAAGTGTGGGAACTTAGGCACTGGGACCCCTTCTGTACCAGAATCTGGTGCAGGGTCCCTGGTGCACTGGATTACAGCACAAGCTTCTGTTTGCTACAGCTTGTGCCAGTCTAAGACTTCTTTGAGAATCGCGCCCCACATCTCAGGAAGGACATAGTAAGGGTGGAGGCTGTCCTGAGGAGGGCAACTAAAATAGTGCAGGGGCTGCCTCAGAAGCCCTGCAAGGAGAGATTAAGGGACCTGAATATGTGTACACTGGAAAAGAGAAGGGAAAGAGGGAGTGGAGCAGAGAGAAGGCTGGATGGAAGGCAGGAAAGTAACCTGGAGCTTTGAATCTGAGCGTGTGCTTGTGTGGGATACTTTGTTTTTCTCTTGTAGGTGATCAATGTTGTAATACTATGCTGGCAGAGGAAGGGGTTGAGGGAGGGTTTGTGTCTGAGATGAACGCCGGAGACCACGTGATGCAGACCAGCCAATAGGGAAGCCGTGGTCCATTTATATTACCCAAGGGAGCCAAGTGACCCCTCACGTGAGCAACCCCAAAGCATGAGTGCCACAAAGCAGGAGTGTGGCATCTATGTGACGTCTGAAGGGCACTGGCAGGGAGGACCGCAGGTCACACTGGGCAGGGCACAGAAGAAATCAAGAGATCAGGCGGTATCCTCAGGGGAAGAGGCTGATGCGCTAGTAGTTGGGGGGTGATCAAAGCAGGAAAAAACTAGATAGGGTTAACAGGGAGGATGGAGGGACCTAGGAATTGGGACAGACAGCATTCATGGGGAGGGGCATGGGGATGGGAGATGGTTGGTGGCAGTAATTCAGGAGGAGAGGCAGGACGGATGGTAAACTGTAATGGTTGTGGGGTGGCCATCTTCTTATGGATTACTTGGAAGGGAGGGGTTGTATGATGTATAGAAAGATGGGGCAACTAAGGGAGCAAGTTGTAAGACTGAGAAGGGAGCTGAGTGGGTGGGGTGGGTAGGTCAGGGGGAACAGCAGGAGCAAAGGAACCAAAGAGGGCTAACCCTGTCAATGTAGCAGGTGAGCACAGGGGAAAACTAGGGGAGAGGATTCAGGGGACTAACTGTGCTACCACTAAGAAACAGTTGAGACCTGAGGCCAAGGGATGGAAGCTGGTCAAGAAAAGGGGAAAGATAGGTACAGGAGCTGAGCATGGAATTAAATCACAGGGAAGGGAGGACGGGGAAGCTTGAGATAAAGGGAGGGGAGATAAGAACAGGTTCTTAGTGCTAGCAAGCTTGAAACAGCAGGGTGGGGGTCAATAGCAAAGAAGGCAGGGAAGCAGGGTAGTAGTGATGGCAGGGGCACTAGTAGAGAGTCAGGAAGCAGAGTCAGCACACAACAGGGCATCAAGGGAACAGGGGGAGGTATGGTAGAAGGGAGGCAGGAGACTCAGAAAAGGGGGAGGGGATGCAGGAAGGTAATAGTAAGTTGCAGGGGGCAGCCAATCAGGGTAGGAGTAGTAGGAGGGAGAGGTGGGTGGACTGCAGGAAAAGAGCAAGAATCTGGGAAGGCACTGGGGGCCAGAGGCAGGGTTGGAGCAAATACAGAGAAAGAGAAAGCTGGTGCAGAAAGGGGTTGGGGAGAGCAGGTAGGGAATGGGAGGGGCATGGACAAAGCTAGACCTGGCATTAGTTTGGGGGAGTGGGAGAGGTCTAGGGATGGGATTCATTTGGGACAAAGAGTGACAAAGTGGCTTACAGGAGTGGAATCAGGGGAAGGGGACCTAGAAGGGGAGCAGAGGAATGGGAAGCACCAGGGAGGAGAGCAGAATAAAGGAGGGAGGGTTATCGTCCTGGGGGATTCAGTACTAAAGGGTGTAAGATGGGGTGGCAGGGGCACCAGAATAAGCCACATATGGGTGGAGTGTATGCTGGGCGTGACAGTGGGGAAAGTGGGGCAGTTTATTAATAGGTGTCTGGGGAGGCTGGGGTGAAACCTCATATTGTGGTGCACCTGGGTACTCATGTCTTGGAATGGAGTAGCATAGAAGAGCTGCAGGAGAGATTCAAGGAAGTAGGTATGATGTGCAGTAGAGAGGGAAGGACAGTGGCATTCTCTGAAATTGTCCCAGTTCCGAGAGCTAGCATGGCCAGAAACCAATGAATTTCAGAGTTCAGCATATAGCTGGGGGCATGGTATGAGTCCATGGGATACGGTCTGGTGGAGGGGGGTGGGGTAGGATGTGGGAGAACAAAGACCTGTATGCACCAGATAGGCTGAACTTGAGTAGAGCAGGCTCAGAGGTCCTTAACAAAAAGTTGGGGGAGTTCACTGAGGCTAGGTATAATTTAAACTAGACAGGGGAGCGATGGGGTGGGCAATAAATACTGCCACCAAGCAAGGGAATCCATTAGGCTTCCACCCACAGCTAGGCAGGAGGGGAAGGAGTGGAATTCAAAAAGGGGAGGGGTCAGGGGTGAGGTTTGGCCAGGGAGGGGAAGAGTTCAAGAGGGAGGGTGGTCTCATTAAATGAGAGAAGCCTGGGTAATAAGGCAGAAAAACTACAGGGTTTGATGGTGGAAGGGGAGGTGGATATACTTGCCATTACTGAAACATGGGTCACCCATTACCAGGATTCGGACCTAATGATCCCCAGGTACATACTA
The DNA here is from genome assembly GCA_016271365.2 of Neoceratodus forsteri. Taxonomy (NCBI): domain Eukaryota; kingdom Metazoa; phylum Chordata; order Ceratodontiformes; family Ceratodontidae; genus Neoceratodus; species Neoceratodus forsteri. The sequence continues at coordinate 836,936,876 of CM057455.1, forward strand.
TACCATAAGGACAGAGTTAAAGGGAAAGGAAGTGGGGTGGTTATATTTAGGAAGGGATATTGTGCAGCAGGGAGGAGGGGGACGAGGGCGGGGCCAAAGCCTTATGGGTCCAGATACAGAACTCAAGGGGTAGAAAGGTTAGATTGGGGGTTGTGTATATGCCTCCTTCTCAGAGTGAAGAGATTGATAAGGAACTTGGGGAACAAATAAGGAGACATAGCAGTAAAGGCAACACCATGGTGGTTGGGGGACTTCAGTCTGCTAGGGATGGATTGGAACACCCCAGCTACCTCGAGTGCCAGACAGCAGGTCCTCCTGAAGGCCTTCCAGGACAGTTTCTTTACTCAGAAAGTAATAGAGCCAACCAGGGAGGGGAACATTCTGGCCGTGGTGCTGACGGATGGGGAACAAGTTCAGGACATAGGGGTGGAGGATCCCCTAGCAGGAAGTGACCACTGCACAGTGTGGGTCTCCCTCAATCTAGGGAAAGAGGTAGTCAATACAAAAACAAAAGTTGTGGACTTTAAAAAAAGCAGATTTTGGCAGGATAAGAATAATTTTGGAAGAGCACCTAGTTAATATTAGACCTAACATGGATACCGAACAAAAATGGACCATCATAAAGCTGGGTCTGGCAGAGGCCACTCACTCTTGTACAAAGTGCCATAGCAAAAATGCCAGGGTCAAAAAACTGAGCTGGTTGAGTAGAGGGGCAGTGAAAAGGGTGAGGGGAAAAAGACAGCTGCCTTTGGAAAGTTCAAGAGATCTAACCAGAATGAGGACAGGGAGGGATACGTGATGAAATCCTGAGAGGTGAGCAGAGCGGAAAGGGCAGCCAAGGCTTCAAGGGAACAAAGGTTAGCACAGGGTATCAGAGATGGGGAAAAAGGATTTCTTCAGGTATATAAGGGAAAAGAGAAATTGCCAAGGCCAGATTGTTAGGATAAGGAAAAATGGAGGGTGGACAGATAAGGGGGCAGAGCAGGCAAAAGCACTGAACAAGTACTGGCTCGGCATTTACCAAGGAGAGGGATAGGCTCATGCCACAGGGGAAAGGTGGGGTGGGATCAGAGGGAGAGGAAGTAACGGATGTGGAGATCCCAGTGAACAGGGTGTTGGAGGGCCTCAAGTCCCTAAGGGTGGATAAGGCACCAGGACCGGACAGAGTGCATCCAAGGGTCCTGAACGAGTTAGCAGAGGTACTGGCGTGACTACTGGAGGATTTGTTCAGCACTTCTCTGAGTACTGGATGCATGCCCATGGACTAGAGGATGGCACATGTGATGCCGGTCCACAAGAGTGGACCCAGGAATGAACCAGAGAACTACAGACTGGTGATCCTTATCTCCACTGTGGAGAAGCTCATGGAGACTATCCTTAAGGAGAGGCTGGTGAGCTTCCTGGAGGGAAGTGGTCTACAGGACAACAGGTGACATGGGTTTGTATCTGGCAGATCATGTCAGACAAACCTAGTTGACCTTTTTGACTGGGTGACGCGGTCACTGGATAGGGATTATGCAGTGGATGTCATTTACTTGGACTTCAGCAAGGCCTTTGACTCAGTGCCTCATGGTAGACTGATCAGCAAGTTGAGCAGCCTAGGAACTGGGAAAAAAACTGCTTAGGTGGATTAAGAGCTGGTTGCAGGACAGGCAACAGAGGGTGGTAGTTGGGAGAGAGTTCTCAGCACCCAGGTCTGTAACGAGCAGTGTCCCACAGGGCTCAGTGCTAGGACCAGTATTATTTAACATCTTCATCGCTGATGTATCGAACAACATTAAGAACAAGATCAACCTCTTTGCAGATGACGCAAAGATTTGCTCAGAGGTGGATAGTGAGGAAGGGGTTAAAGTAGCACAAGACGATTTGACGAGACTTGAGTGCTGGTCAGACACATGGCAACTGGGGTTCAATGCTAAAAAATGCAAAGTCTTGTACTTGGGGGCAAAAAGCCTGGGAAACAGCTACTGGTTGGAAGGAGTGCAGTTATTGTCTTCAGTCAAGGAGAAAGATCTGGGGCACTGGTAACAGGGGACGTGAAGCACTTGGTGCATTGTAGAAGGGCGGCGACAAAGGCAAATAAAATGCTGGGGTGCATTGCCAGGGGAATCACCTCTAGTAGAGAGGAAGTCATTCTGACCTTTATAGGTCTCTGGTAAGACCGCACTTGGAATACTACATGCAATGTTGGTGCCCCTATTTGAAAAGGGGCATCAGACTGCTGGAGAGGGTCCAGTGTAGGGTGACGAAGATGATCCAGGAAATGGGGAACAAAACATATGAGGATCAACTGCGGATGCTCAACATGTACTGTATATACCCTAGAGGATAGAAGGGAAAGAGCTGGGAACATGATTGAGATCTTCAAGTACCTAAAGGGCATAAACAGAGTTAATTCTGAGGGTTTATTTAGGTTAAAGGGGGAGAGACACCGGGGACACAGTCTGAAATTGGGAGGGAAATTCAGGAGGGAGATGAGGAGGCACTATTTCATGGAAAGGGTGGTGGAAGGTTAGAAGGCGCTGCCAGAGGAAGTGATTTCTCTGTGGATGGTGGGCGGCTTCAAGAGGGGGTTGGACAGGGTTAAATGGAGGGTCAAAATAGAGGGGAAGCTAGGGGGAGTAATTTCAGAGGTAGAGGACAATAAATCAAGAAAGGACATGGGAAGGGAGGGCAGCGGCAGTTCAATAGACTGGGTGCTGCAAACTCAAGCAGACTTGATAGACCAATAAGCCTGTATCTGCTGGCAATTTTGCATGTTCGTATGTATGTATGTATGTAACATAATAGAGACCCATAAATACCTCACAGCATTAAATAAGGTACAGGAAGGGTGTATTCTACAGAGGAAAAGATCCACAAAAACAAGGGGACATGCAATTAAGCTGGAAGGGGGAAATTTAGGAGGGATGTGAGTAAGTATTTCTTCACTGAAAGACCTGTGGATGCCTGGATCAGCCTGCCAGAAGTGGTGATAGGGGTGAATACAGTGACAAGTTTCAAGTATGTGTGGGGCAGGCAGATTGGCATAATAAGTAGTGAAAAGGGTGGATGGAGGGATACCGGAGACCAAATAGGGTCCAGGGTGTAGCAATAGGCAGACTAGATGGGCATACTGGTCCATTTCTGCCAACCAATTTGATGTTTTCATGTCTATCCCATACATGTTTGAAGCCCTCCACTGTGCTAGCCTTCAGCACTTCTGGCAATCTACTCCCAGAATACACTCCCCATTCAGTAAAGAAATTGTCCCTCACATCACGCTGGATTAACACCACCCCCCCAAGCAGCATTGCATGCCCACTGGTCCTGGTGCGTATTCTCTTTTGAACTAGATCATATCACAGTACCCTATTCACTCCTTTGCAATACTTGTCAGCATCTTATTCTATCCTATTACTTGAGGCACTCTATAGCTCCATTTACACTAGCCATTTCTACACTGGTGTAGATGGTTTGGAAAGCCACACTGGAGTACATTTGTATATGTAAACTGCATATGCATCAAAGTGGTGTGGCTCTTCTGGTCCTTTCCCTGATTGAGGAGCAACTGGTGTAAGTGCTTCAAGTGCTGGGTAAACAGTGACCACTTTTCACATCACTGCCCGAGGGTAATTTAGCATCACAAAACGCAGGAAACTCCTTGCAGGATGGATCACACAATACAGTTCACAAGACCCGAAAGTGGAAGATGATGTTCTTAAGTGGTGTACACCACTGCCTTCATATACAATCAGGTGCAGACTGAGGTCAGTGTCAGCCATAGCAGTGTGTACCCGCTTGGTTAGTGTAAACATAGCTTTCCATATCCCCTCTTGCTCCTTTCTTCCTAGGTGCACATAGTGAGCTACCGCAGTCTTCCTTTACAATGCTTCTCAAGCAAACTATGCAACATTTCAATTTCCTTCCTCTGGATCGCACCTTCTCTATGTTGTTTATCATATGCGTCTATAAAACTGTAGCCGGTACTCTGAGTGTTTCCACACAAATGAACTATACAATGGCAACACCGCCACCCTCCTCTTGATAAGGATACCTCTTCCTATGCAACCCAACAATCCACTAGACCCACACACTGACTGGTCACACTGAACTCACACTTTCAGTTTCTGTGATACTATGACCCTGTGTTCCCTTTCAACCTCATGTCCGTACTTAAAATACCCAAACAGCCAGCCCTTGTAGTGTCCAAAGGAACCACAGTGGTGCATGCCAAATCACCTGAAGTTCTGTTAGTACCATGTTGTGAATAACATCCAGTCCCACCTTCAGGACAGCAAGCACTTTCAGCAGACTTTCATATGAAAATGATCCTGTGTGGAGAGCCAAACCGGGTGGAGATAGGAGGAGCAAGATGGTGGCAGAGTTTTGCCAGCCTCTGCAAGCTCCCTGAGTGAGAGCACTAGCCTTCCCCATGGGTTCTCATTTTGATGTTCCTCTTATTAGGAGAGCTAAAATTTTGAGATTCTTGATTTTATGGTAATTGATTCAACCTAGGACCCCAAATGCTTTATTTATAGCAGTCCTCCTATTTTACTTAGGGGGACAAAGAGGGTTTTAGTAAATAGGCATGGCTGGAAAGTGAGATAGTTTGAGGAGTTTAGTTTTCTTGTTTTGTAGTTTAGTGTTCCTGCAGATCCCTTATCTGCATTTCTGGGTACTTGGGGAAGAAAAAGGAGACTGTTGCTGATGTCATGTTTCTGGCAACCAGGCCACAAATACTCCAACAGTAGTCATGGAGTGGTTCTTCTGAACTTGGCTTTCCAGCTTAAGGAGGTGCTCTCTTCATTATCAGAGAGGCTGTCCTCAGAATGGCCTGCTGTTAGATCATCTGCAGACCTCGATCGAAGGGACTTTTCTATTTCTGGTACCGTCAGTTTCTGGAACTGCTGACCTGTTCGGCAGGTACCTCTGACAAGAGGGCCAACTGGGTTGTGGTGCTCCAGTTGCCATCTGGCTTACTTCCCTGAGAGAACTCGGACGCAGGGGGTGCTGGTGCGTTTTACTTCCCAGGGCGAACGGCTAAAATTTGCTTTGCAATTGTGGACCTGTTTTCATGCTCTGGAGCAGGTTTTTTCCCTGCTGGATCGGTTCTTGCTTGGACTGTCTGCTGAACTGTGAATTGGGACATCATCTTTAGTGTGTGGCTTTCCCCTGGTTGGAATATCATTAGGGGACTGGATTGCTGGTGGATTCTGGACTTGTAAATTACTGGTAACCTGTTCTTTGTTCTCCTGGAGCTAGGGAGAGCAGCTCCAGTGGAGCTTTGAAAGTACTGCTTGATTTCCTGGCATCCAAACAAAGTTTTCTTCATTGCTGTCTCAGTCTGCCCTAGTGAAACAGGGGTCAGTTAGAGGACCCCCAGTCCACTATTTTCTGGGCTGTGAAGTAAATACTGTTACTGACTTGTTTTCATTTGTTTGCCATAAATTTGTGGCCCTGTCTGGAAGGGCTGTGTTTGAGCTCTGTGGGTTATGCTCTCCTGAACTTGGATCCTGGCTTAACTCCATATCTCGCTCTCCAGAGTTGTGGGTGGGGGTTGGGTTTTGGGAAGAGGGGTTGGTTTTAGTTAATGTGTGTATGAGGTTTGAGTGTTTAGGTTGGTAGGCCCTGTCCACACTGAGCCTGTAAACCATTGCTAGTCTGGTAAACCGTTACCTCTACCTCCAAAAAGGGGTTGCATCCACACTGGTAACAGTTTAACAGGCGTTTTTAAAACTGATCTCAAGACCTGTAAGAATGTGGTCTTTAGATCTGAATAGGTAACGTTCTGGAGCCTGTAACATTATAGTTACATGTGTGGATGCGTGACTGTTTGGACCCTCCATTCACAGGGTCTTCTAATCTAAACGGATTAAAACAGGGAGAAATGAGGCGTAATGTGGATGCCACACTAATGTCTGTAACGTCTTTAAAAATGTTATTACCAAAATGCGGACACTCCAAAATGGTAAGGGCAGTAATGTTTTTAAAAACATTAACACAGACAACTTTGTAGTGTGGACAGGGCTTTAGTGTATTGGCTGTATGACTGTGTGCATGTTTGACTTGGTTAGCTAGCATTAGTTGCTGTTTTGGGGTATTTTAGTTAGATAGCATGTGTCTGCGGAGGAATAAGGGTCTGGGGCAGGCTAGGATTGTGTACAAGGCATCCCAACTGCTCGATCTGTGCCCTGCAGTGACCTCCCAGTGACAGGGTGTGGGAAAAGATAACACAGTGACACCATACAGCGGAAATGTTTTTAAGACACACAAGAGGAGCTTGTGTGAATTTTATTAATGAGACCAGAAATATTTTAACTCAGCAAAAAACGTAAATAAACAAAACAAAATCCTAGCTCACACTAGAGCCTAAGCACTACTCTTCCCTAATAGTGCCTTCCTGAAGGCCACATAGTGGAGATACTAGGCTTTAGTGCTCCACAATCTTCTATGTCTCTCTAGAAACAAACCAGCTGTACTTACTGGCAGTACTGCTCTGCTTCTGACTCCTACTGAGCCCTGCAGGTACATTTACATGGTCTAGCACTGACATCATTTGATCACCTGGTCTGTTTGATCTGCCCCTAATTCTAATACAATACTTTTCCTGCACTAATACATGTCATTGGGGAATCAAACAGCCTAAATACATTATAGTTTAATACCATCTATGCTATATAATCCCATTCAGTTTTTAAAATTCTAAGTTGGGGGTGGGCAGAAAAAGGAGTTGCATGGTAGATTGCTTATTATTGGAGTGAGGCTCTGCCCATAGGTGAGAGTTATACTGTATTATACAATGGCAAGAAAGAATCCTGGCTTCTGATTGGTTAGTTGGCTGTCACAGCAGGGATGTTATCCTGGCATAACATCCCTGCTCATTGTTTGGATGGTATGGCTGATCACCAGCATCATGATCTCCTCTTTCTCTTGAGAAACAAAAATATGTTTACACACTAACAAAAACATTCTTTAAAATTATTTTTTTATTGTAAAACAACAAGCCATTGCATAATAGGAATAATACCCTCCAGGGTGGGAGTTATGCTGGGATAACATCCCTTCTCGGGTGTTGGATGCCCTCGGCCGGTGGCCTCAGGCCCAACCACCCGCGGTGGGATGTTATCCCAGCATAACTCCCACCCTGTCAGGCATTATTCCTTTACCAGCGTCCCATAAATAAGCCTCATTCTGGGCTGCCTGCCTCCTCTAATAGCACCCCCTGTCCCACAGCCTAGCAACAAAACTCAGGTAAGTAACAGAAAATACACAAGAGCAGTTTGTTCTGTTTTAGTGCAAAATACTATCTCGTGAACTGTTTATAATGTGCAGGTACAAGGGTTTATCACAATTAAAGAACAGCATGTTGTCCTGTCGGCTGACAGTTTCAGCCAAAGGGAATTCATTTCATATGGGCCCTGTTTCCCACTAGAGAGATGGCACTGTTCTTTGCATAAAAAGCTAAATGGCCACAGTTTGCCCAGACTCTCGGGACTGGCTGTCCTATAATAAGCCATGCATCTCCCTGCACAGTTTTCTTCTTTGGAGCTTCCTTTTTATGTGAAAAACTTTCAATTTGCCTTGGGCACTCTTGGTGTCCACACTGAAGCCTGCATTGCTCCTTTTTAATTCAGTTGCAAGCCACGTGAACGGCAACACACAATTTCCTCCAGTTTTTCTTTTACCATTAACTTCGGGGCACAGGGCTACTTTATTTCTTCTGCCTGTACCATGCCGATAGCTACAGAAGTGTTTTCGCAGACCTCATAGCGCACCTCGGCACATTAAGCAGGAGGAGTCTCTCTAGCGCTTATACGTGTTTTACATTTTGTACCGTCTACAGGCTACCTAGACATGCGGGACCTCATCAGAGAACCACATACTGCAGGGGACAAATAAATTTATTGCACTAATAGCCTGCTAAGGTCCACTGTTGTCTTTTTTTTTTCTTCCTTTTATGAAAAAGGCAATGGAGCACACGAAGGTTAGGCTGGGGGGCTTCCAAGCATTTTCCTTGTCTAGCAACCGGCAGCAGTTTTTTTTTTAGGCAAAAAGAGGAATGAAAGAGAGAAGAGTGAAAGACAGAAATACTACAGTAGGAGGCCACCCTACTGTAGTAGAAATGTGAAAAACCAAAAGACAAAGGACAGTGTGCCCTGGAGCTGCTGCAGCACACTTGGAAAAGGAGGTAAAGATGAGAGGAATGCCTCAAGGTACTGCCACTGGATTCTACCTGGGGGTGGGGGGGGAGCTCTGCCACATCCAGCAGTACAGCACGTCGCTATTGGGAGGTCAGGATTAGCAGGTGCCGCATTGATTGGTTGTGGCGGGGCACCACGGCACATCAGGAGGGGGCAGGAGAGAGATACAGTTGTAGCCAGAGACATGGTCTGATGTTTCCAGATATTTCACAAAATTTCTAAGGAGTTTCTCTCTGCTACCCCTACTGTGGAACCATAAAAAGCAGGAGATTTCTCTAGAAATATCACAGAAATTTCAGAAAATATGTGACCATGTCTTTGGCTGTGACTGTAGTCAGGTGTAGAAGGCACACTGGGTTACAACAGGACCAAGGGAAAGGCCAGACTTGTTTGGTACCAGTCTCCAGGGTTCCCACTGGACTGAGTGGGCAAGTAGCTGGAGGGGCTGCACTTCCCACCAATCTCCTGAGGGTGGTGCTCTGCAACACCAGATCCATCAGGAACAAGACTGCAGTTATAGCGGACTTGGTTTCTTTGGTCGATCTAGCCTGCATTATGGAGACCTGGGTGGGTGACGATGTGGGCCCTGTTTTAGAGGCCGCCATCTCACCTGGATACTCCATTCTGCACTGCCCCAGAGTGGAATGCAGGGGTGGAGGAGTGGCCATCTGTTTTAGAGCCGAACTAGGCTTCACTGTGCACCCTGTTAGAACGCCGGGTTTATTTGAATATGTGGCCATACATGGGAGTCCAGGCACAGGCTGCAGGATTCTCCTGATATACCACCCCTGTGGGGTGGCAGGGGTGTTCCTGCAGGAGGTAGCCAGCTTCATTGTCAGTGAAACATTGGAGGCTCCCAGATGTTTAGTTCTGGGGGACTTCAGTGTTTGGGCCGACGACGACTCTTCTAGGCTAGGTTAAAATCTTCTCTAGACAATGTCATTTCTGGGCCTGTCGCAAGAGGTTTCTTCTGCAACCCACCAGGGCGGCCACATGTTGGACCTGGTCTTCTCGCTGGAGCTTGAGGTTAACAACCTCTAGACTGATCGGGTCATTTGATCCGATCATTGCAAAGTGGAGTTCTCGTTCAGGCCCCCCCTCCCCCCTGACAGCCCTCACTCTGCAGAGATGGTAAGCTAACCGCCCTTTGAGGGGTTTGACCTCGGAGGGATTTCTTGTGGTAGCTGATCTGTCTAGTGTGGGTAGTGCATGTGTTGGGGGTATGGGTGAGGCAGTTGCCATCTATAAGGGGATATCTGTCGCATTCGACTTCCTTGCACCGGTGTATGACCTAAATCCTCTCACTTGAAGTCCCCATGGTTTGATGGGGAGCTCAAGGTGATGAAGATTATGGGTCAGAGGTTAGAGCGCTACTGGTGGAAGACTAGGCTGGAGGCAGACAAACTGGCCCTGCATACCCACTATGGTGAGTACCGGAGGCAATCAACCATAAGAAGGCAGAGTTCCTGTCCAGGGATATTGTTGCTGGGAAGAATCGACCAACTGTGATCTTTTGGACTGTAGACAGGTTACAGGTACCCCCACATACTAGGTGGTGCACTGCCTCAGATTGGAACGCAGGGGCAGGGGAGTAGTCATCTGTTTTAGATCTCAGCTTGGCTTCTCCGTGCATTCAGTGGGAAGATGGGGTTCATTTGAATGTGTGGCAGTACATGGGAGTCTGGGCACAGGTTGCAGGATTCTCCTGATTTACCACCACCCTGGGGCTGCAGGTGAATTTCTGCAAGAGGTAGCCGACCTTGTTGACAGTGAGACATTGGAGCTCCCCTGGTGTTTGGTCCTGGGGGGACTTCAATGCCTGGGCTGATGAAAAGGAATTTAGGCTAGGTTATAACCTCCTCCAGATTATGTCATCTCTGGGCCTGTCACAGGAAGTTTCCGCTGTAACCCACCAGGAGGACCACATGTTGGAACTGGTCTTCTCATTGGGGCTTGAGGTTAGTAATCTCAAGATTGACCGGGTCATCTGATCCGATCACTACATGGTGGGGTTCTTGCTCATGGCTCCCCCCGAGAGCCCTCCCCCTGCTGAGATGGTCAGCTATCGCCCTTTGAGGGGTTTGACCCCAGAGGGATTCCTGGCAGTGGTTGATCTATCTAGTGTGGACAGTGCATGTGTTGGGGGGGTTCGGGCATGACAGTTGCCACCTATAACATGGAGATGATGGCAGCACTAGACTCCCTCACACCAGCCCATGTACAACCTAGATCTTCTTACTTGAGGTCTCCTCGGTTTTGATGGGGAGCTCAAGATAATGAAGATTGTGAGTCGGTGGCTGGAGCGTTGCTGGCAGAAGTCTGCCTGGAGGTGGATAGACTGGCCCTGCGCTCACATTATTGTGAGTATCAGGGGGCAGTTACTCATAAGAAGGCAGAGTTCCTGTCCAGAGAGACTGCTGCTGGGAAGAATTGACCGACTGTGCTTTTTTGGACTGTGGACAGGCTCCTAAACCCAGCCTGCCTCCAGTTGAAAAATACTTTTTCTGACACCTTGTGCGAAGAGCTCACTCAATTCTTCATGGACAGGGTGTCCACCATCCGGCAGGGTGTGCCACCAGTGAGCCTTACAGCAGCCTACAGTGATTGTCTGGATTGTCTGGAGAGCACTCCACCTAGTTGGGAGTTAAACCAGTGGAGGTGTCAGAGGTCACTGGGGTTGCTTCCAGGTTAAAGCACACATATTGTGAACTGAACCCTGTGCTGACACGTTTCTTGATGGGATGTGTTGACAGTGTTGGCCCAGTGTTTGCTTTGATTGTCTGGTGCTCTTTGATGGAGGGAATATTTCCAAATGCCTTGAAGGAGGCACTGGTTTGTCGCCTCCTGAAAAAACAATCACTAGACCCTGACGTCAAGGCTAATTACCGTCCGATCTCCAACCTCCCATTTTTGGTTAAAGTTGTTGAGAAGGTTGTGGCACAGCAACTTGAGCACCTCATGGCCTTCAATCTCTATAAGCCATTCCAGTCTGGTTTCCTTCCAAGGCATAGTACAGAAACCACATTGCTTCGGGTGCATAATGACCTCCTCAAGGCTAGAGATCGGGAGGAGGGGACAATTCTAATCCTCCTTGATCTCTCTTCAGCCTTTGACATGGTAGACCATTGTGTGTTGCTTGACCACCTGAGGGAATTTTGTGGGCTTACCAGCTCTGTCATCTGCTGGTTTGAGTCATACCTCACGATCAGGAAGCAACGAGTAGTGATGGGGAATTTCTCCTCCTCCTCCAGCCTCCTGTCATGTGGAGTACCTCAGGGTTCAGTCTTGTCACAAGTGTTGTTTGCCATGTACATGCTGCCCCTGGGTGAGCTCCTTAGAAAGTATGACTTGGACTTTCATTGCTATGCCAATGATACCCAGCTGTATTTAAAGTACTAAACAGGTGCCTTGCAGAGATAAATGACTGGATGTCCTCCAGGTGGTTACGACTGAACCCTGACAAGGCGGAGGTACTGGTGGTGGAGTCGAACAGAACACAGAACAAGTTGCCCTCTGGCACTGAAACAGTCTTATTCCTGGGATCTGTGCCATTGAGGACTTCCTCTAGGGTGCAAAACCTTGGCGTGGCCTTTGACAGTGGATTGTCATTTGATTTTCAGGTGTCATCCATTGTCTGGACAAGCTTTTACCATATTAGGAATATCGCCAGGGTCAAGCCCCTAGTCCTGTCTATGGACCTCCCCACCTTTGTGCATTCCTTCATGGCATCCAGACTTGATTACTGTAATACACTGTACCTTGGGGTCTCAAGGGGGGGTTAACATCCGCTGGCTGCAGCTAGTGCAGAACGCGTCCGCTAGGCTGCTAACTGGGCAGCTGAAATTTTGCCATATCACCCCGGTCTCGTACGATCTGCACTGGTTGCCAGTAAGGTGAAGGATTCTCATTAAGGTGGGCTTGCTCACCTTTAAGGCTGTACACAGGCAGGGTCCTGGATACCTGTCAGACCTTCTTACGCCTTCCTCCAGTCCTCCTCTAGGGGCTTCCTGGCGATTCCCAGGATGAGGCTTAAAACCACTGGTGACAAGCATCAAGTGTCACCGGCCCCGTCCTATGGAAATCACTTCCTCCATCAATTCGGGAGTCCCCTTCGGTTGAGGTTTTTAAGGGCTAACTCAAGACCTTCCTGTTCAATCAGGCCTTCCCGGACCTTAGGTATTAGTCATCCCTGGATACACTGCTTTTATGTTTGAATTTCAGTTTTTATAGAGATATTTATTAATTATATTTATTCTTGCTGGTATTTTATTGTTTTTATATTGATTTATATTACTGTACTGATTGTGTGCTTTCATTGTTTGGTGCCCAGAGACTCTGGCATTGGGCAACAGAAAAAATTTGACTTTCAGATGCCTTATGCTAAGAGTTTGCACAATTCTTCTCGGACAGGGTGTCTGCCATCCTATGAGGAATTCTGCCAGTGTGCCAAATTATGGATGACAGTGATTGCCTGGGGCATCATGGGGGCACTCCGCCTGGTTGGTAGGAGTTTAAACTGGTGGAGGTGGCCGAGGTCATTGAGGTTGCTTCCAAGCTGAAGCACACATATTGCGAACTGGACCTGTTGCCGACATGTTTCTTAATGGGATGTGTTGACTCCATAGGCCCGGTGTTCACCTTGATTTTCCAGTGTTCCTTGTTGGGGGGGGGGTTCCAGATGCCTTGAAGGAGTCACTGGTGAGACACCTCCTGAAGAAACCATCCGGTTGTTAAGAAGATTGTAGTGCAACAGCTTGAGGAGCACCTTGTGGTCTTTGATTTATATGAGCCTCTCCAGTCTGGGTTTTGTGCAAGACATAGCATGGAAACTGCATTAGTTCAGATGCATAATGACCTCTTCAGGGTGCGAGACCAAGGGTAAGGGACAATTCTCGTTCTCCTCAATCTCTCCTCAGCTTTTGACACTGTAGACCATTGTGTGTAGCTCAACCACCTAAAGGAATATTGTGGACTTGCTGGCACTGTCATCTGCTGGTTTGAGTCCTTTTATTACAAACAGGAGGCAATGGGTAGTGATGGGGAATTTCTCCTCCTCTCCTAGCCTCCTGTCCTGTGGAGTACCTCAGGGTTTGGTCTTGTCACCAATGTTGTTTGCCATGTATATGTTGCCACTGGGAGAGCTCATTAGGAAGTACAGTTTGGGTTTTCATTGCTATGCTGATGAATACCCAGCTGTATCTTTCCTTTGCCCTTGGAGCATCCAATGCAGTGGAAGTGCTAAACAACTGCCTTGCCAAGATCAATGACTAGATGGCCTCCAGCTGGTTGGGACTGAACCCCAATAAGATGGAGATAGTGGTGGTGGAGTCGAACAAAGGGCATGATAGGATGGCCACTGGTGCAGCAACAGGATTAGTCCTGGGGTCTGTGCCATTGAAGGTCTCTTCTAGGGTGCGTGATCTTGGTGTTATCCTTGACAGTGGGCTGGCACTTGAATGTCAGGTGTTGTCTGTGGTCCATAGTAGTTTCTATCATCTGAGGAATATCACCAGGATCAAATCCATAGTTCCACCCATGGACCTCCTCACCTTGGTACATACCTTTTGTGACATCAAGGCTTGATTACTGTAGTGCATTCTACTTTGGTGTCTCTGGAGGTACCCTCCACTGGCTGCAGCTATTGCAGAACGCAGTTTCCAGGTTGTTGACAGTGCAGTCAAAGTACTGTCACATCACCCTGGTGCTGCGTGAACTGCACTGGCTGCCAGTTAAGTGGAGGGTCCTCTTTAAGGTGGGCTTGCTCACCTTCAAGGCCCTACACGGACTGGGCCCTGGTTACCTGTCAGACCTTCTAACACCTGCTGCCTCAGTCCGCTCCCTCCATTCCTCCTCTTGGGGCCTCCTTGTGATTCCCAGGACGAGGTTGAAAACTGCCAGCGACAGAACATTTAGTGTTGCTGGCCCCGTCCTGTGAAATTCACTTCCATCAACTGTAAGGGAGGCCCCTTCAGTTGAGGTATTTAAAGCCAACCATAAGACCTTTTTGTTTAATCAGGCATTCTCAGACGTGGTTTTTTTAGACACTGTTCTTAGACATTGTTTTTAGATTTTATCTTTTAGACACTGTTTTAATGATTGCCCTTTTTTAGGAATTGCTGTTTGTTGCAGGGTTTTTTTCCACCTTACTGTGTCCTGCTTTTATTTAGTTTTGCTGTGCTTATTTTGTGTGGTTTTATTTATTGTTTATTTGCACATTTGTTTTGTACGGCGCTCAGAGCCTCCGAGATTGGGCACCTAAAAATAATATTAGCCTTGCCTCAACACCCCTCCACACACTATACCTAGGGATGTACGTTTGTCATGGATGAGGTTTTAATAACTCATTGTTTGTTCATGAAATCATTAGTAAACAGTAGTAAATGTTGTGGCACTGTCATCATTGCTACATTCTGATGACACTAGTGAAAGTCATGGAAGTCCTGAATAAAGATCAAACGTCATGGAATCAATGACATGTATGACTGCCATGACAAACTTACATCCCTAACTATACCTGCTTCTACATTTTTGTACATCCCCTCCACTGTAAGCTGTGCAAATGGCTCTGAAGTAATAGTATACAATGGCATATTTTCCTGGTCTCCTTCTAGACACTTTCCTCCCACTGAAATTCTGATTATTACCATCTCTACCCTTGTTTTCCTTTGCCCACCTAAACAAAACACTGTACTGTGAATGCACATGCTGGTGATTGACCCAGACTATGCACCTATGCTTTCAAATGCTAGTTCCCTGAAGCTAACATTATTCATTGTTCTAGGTAGGCAGGTGAGATTAACAGCTCTTTGAGAGCTGTGGTGACATAGCCCCTCATAAGCAAATGTTCATGACAGCAACAAACGACTGAATGCGAGCAGTTAGCACCCCATTATTTGGTTTTCATACTAGTATGAAGGTAGTTATCACACAGAATTCATGTGTTGATGGGCCTCACATTATTCATGCAAATTGCACTCTTTGTCTTACATTTGGAGTGTGACTGCCACAATAATGCTGTATATAGATGCTAATTATTTTGCTGTGGCTTTATTGCCAGGGTGTGTGTGTGTGGGTGTGTGTACGTGTGTGTACAGAGAGAGTGAGAGATGCACATATATCACATATATATACATTTGTGTCCCAGCACGTGAGTGAAACAGTGAAGGAGTGGAACAGGTGACTGGCATCATAAGCATTGGCAGGCATCAACACCAGAAGGAAGAAGAGAAGTGGAACTCTTAGTCTACTAGGGCAAGGTGCCCGTTCACATCTGTGCATTACACACTGCTGGGAGGGGTGGAAGGTCAAAGGTAGGCCAAAACTGGAAATAGGAGCAACACCCTATTTAGGGTAGGAGTATATAAAGATTTAAACAAGGCATGGGGGTGCACAGAGAGAAATAAACAAAAAAGGGGAAACTAGAAACACCCTTTCAGGGCTAAGGGTACAAAAGCATCTCCAGGCAACACAGGGAGATTAGAGGTTGAGAATGTTGGAGTGGTGCAGTGCAGTGCCTGTGAGGCAACAGTTATTAGAGAGACCTTCTGGAGACTGCAGTGCTGTTCCATCTGCGCACACCTTTCTGGGTTGACAGAGGAGGTCGCTAGACTCCAGGCCGAGTTGGCTAGGATTCAGGGACATCTCCCCCCACCCAGAGGCTGCTAAGTTTGCCACTGTTACCTCAGGGGATGCCAGTGAGGAGGAATGACTGGGCTGTGGTGGGCAATGGAAGGGTGGGGGTGTTGGAAGAGAGGCACATTCCTCAACTTGCACCACTACAAAATTCCTACACCACTCTGGCGGGACAGGACTGCCAGGAAGAAGCACCCACAGTAGTGACCAGTAGGGGAATGTGGCGGCCCTCCATAGTGGAAACCCCAAGAAGGGTGGTACAGGACCCCAGAGGAGCAGGAAGCAACTTCTGGTGGGGGACTCAGTTGTGAGGTGATAGATTTGGGAATAGGAAAGGGAGGGCGCACAGGTTTGGTACCTACCTGGTGCCATGGCTTAGTAGGATGGGAAGTGAATCCTGCAGATCACAAGGGAAGCAGAACAGAAGGGAGAGCTGGAAACTAGGCTAGGGATGGGTCTGGGATAATGTAGGGGGAGTTTAAGGAGCTGGGGAAGGGTCTTAGACAGCTAGCTCGCTCAGTGGTCTCACTCATGCAGGGTTCACTTCTGGGGTCAGTCCTCTTCAATGTCTTCATCAGCAATATCGCAGAAAGGCTGGAGGGGAAGGTTTGCCTATTTGCAGATGACACCAAGATCTGCAACAGAGCTGATACTCCAGATGGAGTGGAAAGGATGAGAAAAGTCCTAGAAAAGTTAGAAAGATGGTCTGAGGTGTGGCAACTGAGGTTTAATGCAAAAAAGTACATAATCATTTTGGTGTCATCTGCAAAGAGGTATATCTTCCCTTCTAGATCTTCTGCAGTGTTGGTTATGAAGACATTGAAGAGGACTTGTCTCAGCACTGAGCCCTGCGTTACCTTGCTGGTCACTCTCATCTAATTAGAGTGCATGCCATTTACCACCACCCTGTGTCACCTATCCATCAACCAGTTCCTTACCCTGTTTAGCACTTTGGGTCCCACTCCTAAACTGCCCATTTTCTTTATAAACCTCCAACGTGGCATGGTGTTGAAGGCCTTGCTGAAGTCTAAGTAGGCCATGTCCACCACCTCACCCTGATCTATTTTCCTGGTCAACCACTCGAAGAAATCAATCAGGTTCATCTGACATGACCCCCCCCCCCCGAATCAATGCTGTCTTGGGTCTCAGAACTCACTTGATTCAAGATACTCCACTAGCCTTTTTTAATTGTTGTTTCCATTATGGATAGTGTTTCCATTAAGGATGAGAACAGACCTTTAAAAGTTGGAAAGATGGTCTGAGGTGTGGCAATTGAGGTTTAATGCAAAGAAGTGCAAAATCATGTATGTGAGGAGTTGGAACCCAGGAGAGAGCTACAGGATGGGGGAGCTGCTGTCGGTCACCAGAGAGGAAAGAGATCTTGGGGTCATTATCGCAAGTGACCTGAAGGCCTCCAGACAGGCAGTAAAGGTGGTGGGGAAGGCCAGTGGGATATTGGGTTGCATAGGAAGGAGTATCACGAGCCGAAGAAGGGGAGTTACTGGTTCCACTGTACAAAACGCTGGTGAGGCCTCATCTGGAGTACTGTGTGCAGTTCTGGAGGCCGCATCTTCGTAAGGACACTGACAGGATGAAGACGGTACAGAGGAGAGCAACTAAGATGGTGTAGTGTTTACAGCAAAAGACATGAGGAAAGGTTAAAAGACCTCGATATGTATACACTGGAGCAGAGGAGGGAGTGGGGGGATATGATTGAAACATTCAAGTACCTCAAGGGCATAAATAAGGTGAAAGGGAAAACATCTTCCAGTATAAAAAGAATACTAGAACAAGAGGACATGACATGAGATTGGGGGGGGGGTCACATAAGGGGAAATGTGAGGAAGTTCTTTTTCACTAAGAGGATGGTGGATGCATGGAATGGCCTGCACCAAGAGGTGGTGGGAGCACGCACTATGGCAGAATTCAAACATTCATGGGGCTAGGAATAAGGGAACCACAGAGATGGGAAGGAATTGCTTAAGCTGATGACCACCTAGTGTTACCGGCTGCTGTTACAGGTAGAGTAAATGGACAGACTGGATGGGCCTGGTGGTCCTTATCCGCTGACAACTTCTGTTTCTGTGTTTCTATAAGGTCACTTGAGAACCAGTGAACACTGCACTGTGTGGTTTAATAATAAGGTTGGCTGCAGAATTGAACCACACACAATGGCAATGGTCCAGGACTTCAGGAGGGCAAATTTTAAAAAGATGGGTGACTGCCTCGGGAATGACCTAGCAGGGGTGGGTGGCCTGGCTGGGGTGGAGGAACAGTGAGTGAAGATAAAGGGAGCATAGTAAAGGCAACAAATCTCTATGTCAAACAAATGAGCAAAAGCAAGAAGAAAAAAGAAACCACTATGGTGCTTAAGGAAGAGGTGGATGAAAAGGTAAAAGTTAAAAGGATAGCATTCAAAAGGTATAAGAAGACTCAGAGGGAAGAGGATAGGGAGGTGTATCGTGGGAAACAGAAGGTGACAGGGAAAGCAGTAAGGAGTGCAAAGGTGCAAACTGAAGAGAGAATACCCCGGGAGGTAACGAAAGGGGCAAGACATTTTTTAGATATTTAAGTGAAAAGAGGAAGAAAAGTGGTGGGACTGTAAGGTTAAAAAGGGAAGGGGGGAGACTGTGCCGAGGTAGACCAGGAAAAGTCAGACACCCTGAACAAATACTTTTGTTCAGTGTTCATAGAGGAAGGAGAAGGGGAAGGGCCACAAAAAAGTAACAGAACATTGGAGGGAGGGAGGTGAACATTGGTCCTTTTTTAGAGGGGAAAGTCCTAAAGGGACTTGTTAATCTGAAGGTGGACAAAGCAATGAGGCCAGATGGGGTGCATCCAAAGGTATTGAGGGAGCTCAGGGAAATACTGGCTGCACCTCTGAGAGTACCATTTAACAGCTCACTGGAAACAGGAGTGGTCCCAGGGGGCAGGAGGAGGGCAGATGTAGTCCCACTACACAAGTGGTAGCAGGTGGGAGGCTGGCAGTTATAGGCCAGTCAGCCTGACATCAGTGGTGGGAAAGTTAATGAAATCACTGCTGAAGGAAAAGGAAAGGATTGTGGAACATCTTGAATCCGCTGGGTTACAAGACCCAAGGCAGCAAGGTTCCACACAGGGGAGCTCATGTCAAAGGAATGTGATAGATTTCTTTGACTAGGTGATCAAGGAACTAGAGTAGGGTGGAGCAGTGGATGTGACCTACCTAGATTTCAGTAAGACGTTCAACACTGTTCCACATAGTAGAGTAGTAAGCAAGCTAGATGGCTTAGGAGTGGGTCCAAAGGTATTAAACTGGATAAGGATTGGTCAGGGAATAGGAGACAGAGGGTGGTGGTAAACAGAGTTCAATCCAGGGAAGGGATGGTGACCAGTGGGGTTCCTCAGGGATCAGTGCTGGGACTGGTCCTCTTTAATGCCTTTATAAGTGACATTGCAGAGGAGTTGGAAGGAAAAGTCTGCCTCTTTGCAGATGATGCCAAAATCTGCAATAGGGTAGACACTCTGGGGGTGGGGTGGTGGTGAGCAAAGACCTGAGAACTAGAGGAGAGGTCAAGGGTATGATAACTGGGTTTCAATGCAAAAAAAAAAGTACAAAATAGTGCACTTAGGGCACAGAAATCCTGGGGCAGAGTGCAAAATAGGTGGAGTGGAATTAATAACCACCAAACAGGAAAGAAATCTGGGGGTAATCATATTGGATGACCTAATGATGGCCAGGAGGTGTGACAAGGCAGTAGGGAGGGCAAGTTGAATGCTGGGGTGCATAGAGAGGGCATTACCAGCAGAAAGAGGGAGGTGGTGTTGCCTCTGTATAGATCGCTGGTAAGAATCCCCCCCCCCCGAGTATTGTGTCCAGGGAGACCACATCTCTGGAAGGATATAGACAGAGTGGAGGCAGTCCAGAGAAGGGCAACTAAAGTCGTACGGGGTCTGCATCAAAAGTCCTACGGTATGAGGCGAGACTAAAGGACCTCAATATGTACATCCTGGAACAGAAGAAGGAGAGGGGAGATATGATAGAGACTTTTAAATACCTCACAGGGAGTAAATAAGGTACAAGAGGGAAGTATTTTTCAGAAGAAATGGTGCTCAAGAACAAGTGAACATGCTTTAAGATGGAGGGGGGTATATTCAGGAAAGATGTGAAGTAGTACTTCTTCACAGAAAGAGTGTTAGATTTCTGGAACACCCTTTCAGCAGAGGTGGTGGGGACAAAAACAGTGGTGGGATTCAAGAATGCATGGGATAAGCGCAAAGAAATCATACTGGAAAGGAAGCGGGGGAGAGAAGTAGCTGTAGATCGGGCACAGTTTGATGTAATAGAGTAGGTAGGGCGACATGGGTGGACTGGATGGGACAAGTGGTCCTTTTCTGACGTCAAATTCTATGTTTCTGTGTTTCTATGATACAGATATATCTCTTTATATATAAATATATGTTTTGCTTTATGATCTTAACAACGTTGAGTTTATTTATGAGTGTAGTATGCTTATGCATCTATTTGTTTTATAAATATAACTTTCTGCTGGCCACTATTAGTTGCAATCATAAATTAACCACTGTTGACACTGTAGTGATACAAACTGACAAAAAAATACACAGATAATGCTTAATTAACAAGGTAGGGTGGGCGTCTGTTGCCACATAGAAGTCATCTTGGATGTGGACCACCAGGAAGGTGCAAAATAGTGCAAACTGCAAAGTGATGTGCTGCACAATCAAAAATGTGCAAACATGTGCATTGTGCAAAGAAAGTGCCAAAATAAAATGCTACACAAAAGCAAATGTATATGTGTAACCCTTAGGTGGCGCTATCCCAAGGGCAACTACCCTTGCCGGCTTGGCTAGTAGCAGGTTAAGGAGCCTGAGTTCTGAAATGGATGCCTCCACCTGGAGGTCAGGGTTGCTAGTGGTCAAGCTAACCTGCACACAGCCCTCTGGGGCACTGTAACCCCCTCTTTCCTTACTAGTGGCCAGAACAATACACAATAATTACTTCCACAATACCTCTTATACACCACACAAGTACCCACACTGTTTGCACTTATCACCAGGGCTTTCCTCTGGCTTGACCCTGGGGACCCCCGGTAAAACAAGGTTATACACAGCAAATAACAGCAGTACAGTACTCTTGCACAAAGTGGAACCACAGTCAGGGTAAATGCAAAAGAGTTGGATCTGATTTATTTAAGGGATGTGAACAAGGGCAGGGCATAATCAGGGTAATTTGCTTAAAGGCTGTATCAATCAAACAGTTGTGCATGTACTTCAGGGTCCATAAACAGTCACACACTCTGGGTACCCAGATGGAGAATGGTGGGCTAGCCAGGAACGTTGCAGCTGGTTGGGGCCATGTGATGGAAGAAAACATGCACCACACTCACTAATTGTAATCTGGAGCCGGAGGGCTCAGTTCGTGAAAAGAAATAAAAACAAGACAATTAGATGACACACTTTTAGATTAGGCTGTTGTTGCAGGGAGCTACCTTGATGATTACTCATGATACCCAAGACTGGACACAGGCTGGACGAAAATTGAGACTGCAGGTGGTTGATGTGGAGTGCCAGGAGAAGCAGGGCCCACATGATTCACCGTTGTTCCTGTTCAAGCGTGGAGCAGGTGGCTGATCCCCAGGCAGGTCTCTCGTCGATGGCTTTCTCTGTGCAGCGGGTAGTCTGGCTGGGCCAGTGTGGCAAGGCCTAGGTCAAATGGAGACAAATTAGGATACAGTCCATTTTGGGCTGGATGCAGCTTCCAGCAAGCAGAACACAGTTCACACAGTGGGGAACCAAATCATGACCCACTAAAACTCACAGCACATTTACATGTAAGGAAATTCTACTGTACCAGGCCAACCGCTCTCCGGTCACGATCGCAAAGTCTCTGCACAAACTGGGGATTCAAAAGCAGCTGGAAATCCTGACAGGATGATTGCATTGAGCAAAATCTTTAGTCTTCAGGTATGAGCCTGGTAAAAAATCAGTGACTTACTTTGTTCTCACAAACTTGGATTTAGTCCAAAATAATTCTCTTCTCTCCTCTCGGGGCAGCAGGCAAACATGCAGGCCACAACTCGGACCTTTCACAGTTCTCCCATGCAAAAACTACACAGAACTCTTGCTCAAATCACTTGAGCTGTTACTACTTCGCTTCTCAGCCCAGAACTGAAACTAGCTGCAGCAGCCTGGGAAATTCCCCAAGATCCAAAAGGTTTGGTTGGCTGATCTTCCTGTCAGTCACAACAAAGGCTCCCCTTTCAGGTGCAAAAAGGTGCAAAATGCCCAAAACTACAATTCCTGCAGATTTTGACTCCAGATAGCTCCTGTAGTCCTGCTCCATTTTAGGTCCCACCAGTATTGATTGGTCCAATTCGCAGTCCAAGACCAAGATAGTGGAGATAAACAAAACGGTCCTTGCTGCAAAGAAGGCAGGTTAGACAAACTACATTATCATTATCACTCTAAATGATTTTCAGCAAACAGTTACATCTTTCAACAGAGCTCCCTCTCCGATTACTTATGACTGCAATCCAAGCAGCTCTTAGAGACAGTGCACAGAGGCTATACAGGCACTCTCTGGCAATCGCATTTAAATTGCTAAAACGCAGGACACCAGCCTGGCAGTGAGCATTTAGGCAAGCTCAAAGAAGACTTTTCAGGAACCCCAATTTGTAGGGGGGGTTACATGTGCCAAGGTGTGCAAGGTGCAAATAATAAGCACAGTGAATAATTTGTAAGGAACACCATAAAGGATTTAGAAGTGGGTAGCCAGCTGGGAACAAGCGACCACCAGACAGTGTGGTTCACAATAAACACAGTCATAGAGTCAAGCCATACAAAAGCAAGGGTACTGGACTTTTGGAGGGATGACTTTGGTAGAATGGGAGAGTGACTAAGGAATGCACTAGCAAAAGGGCAGCAAGGAGGGATGGAGGAACAATAAGGCAAAATCAAAACTGCCATCAGAGAGGCAACAAGCCTTTGTGTGAAGCAAATAAACAAAACAAAATGAAGGAAAAAAACACTTTGGTTCTCGAAAGAGGTGGCGGGGAAGGTTAGGGAGAAAACACCTGAATAATGCACCTGGGAAACAGAAACCCAAGAGAGGAATACAAGATGGGGGTCAGGTTCTAGCCACCACAAGTCAGGAGAAAGACCTGGAGGTTATCCTATCTGATGACCTGAAGTCAGCTAAACAATGCAAAAAAGCAGTGGAGAAAGCAAACAGAATGCTGAGGTGCATAGGAAGGGGCATAACCAGTAGGAGGAGTGAAGTGGTGATGCCACCTTATACATCACTGGTGAGGCCTCATCTGGAATACTGTGTCCGATTCTGGAGATCGCATCTCAGGAAGGACATAGACAGAATGGAAGCAGTCCAGAGAAAAGCAACAAAAATGATACATGGACTGCACCACAAGCTTTATGAGGAAAGACTCAAGGAAATTAACATCTATTCACTGGAAGATAGACAGGAGAGATGGGATATTAGAGATTTTCAAATACCTTAGAGGAATAAACAGGGTACAGGAGGGGAACATATTTCAGAGAAGAATGTGCACAAGAACAAGGGGGCATAACATGAGGATGGAGGGAGGGAGGCTTAGGGGGAATGCTAGGAAGTATTTTTTCACAGGGATGGGGGTGGATACATGGAACAGCCTCTCAGCAGTGGTGGTGGAAGTGAAAACAGTACAGGGATTCAAAAATGCATGGGATGAGTATAAAGGCACCTTGCTGTACAGCAGAGCTGGAGAAAGGCAATCCAGATAAGAGGAGGGATTGCCAAACCACGTAGGGAAATAGGCAGACTAGGTGGGCTGTATGGTCCTTATCTGCCGACAGATTCTATGTTTCTATGTAAAAACATAGCATTCAGAAAGTAATAAGGAATCAGTTAAAGCAGAAGGAAGCAGAATAGCAAAGGCCCAAACTGAAGAAAAGATAGTCAACTCAGTTAAGAAGGGGGATAAAACCTTTTATAGGTACATTAGTGAGCGAAGAAAGACCAAGGGAGTAGTAGTGAAGCTTAATAAGGGGGGGAGTGGAGGGTGACAGTGAAAAGGCAGAGATACTGAATGAACACTTTTGTTCAGTAGGCACAAAAGAAGAGGAGGGGGAGGTACTTAAACCAAACAATAGAAGCACTCTGGATAGGCTAGCCTTGCTTGTAGAGCAGAAAGCAGCTAACTAAAAGAAGCTGCATTTTCTTATTAATTTAACACTTATATCTCAGCAGGAGTCAGGTTCTGTTGAGATTAAGCAGACAGATACCTTATTAGAAGTAGAAGGGGTCTTATGTAGGGTTTAAAAAAGAAAGAAAAGAAAGAAAGTCAGTGTGTGTTCTGTGCTGTGAAGGGTACTGTATCAACTTACTTTGTTAAACCAGTAGGAGAGAGAGCTTAATTGTAGGTGTGGCTTAGACACTATAAAAGCAGGTGAATCAAATTACAACTTCCTGTTGCTAGCCTTTTTCTTACTAATTGCCCTCCATCCCACTCACCCTAAGCCAGTTCTACTTTTATAGCCACTGGATTTGACTGTCAACAGGAACTTTCTGTTTGGCAGTAGGAAGGGAAGGATCATAGAGAAACCTTGGGTTTGTCAACCCTGTGTGGTACCATTTGCTTGTAACTGACTCTTCAGTGAATAGCAGAGCATTGTGGGAACCTGGAGGACTAGCAATAGGCTAGTATACCTCCTACCCCAAAACAACATCTCTCTGTTAAAAGCACTGTTGCCTGGTGGTTCTCTTGCCCTTTTAAGGGCTTGTAAACCTTCAACTCACAGAATCTTGCTGAATTTAAGTAAATACTGTTATTTTTACTTCATGCTGAAACTGGAAGTGAATGGACGTTTACTTCCGGTTTTTCAGCTTAAACCTGCCCTTCTAGAGAAGCGGGAAGTAATGTACAGGGTCAGCGCATCAGAGGCAAAGCGTGCTTATGCGTGTCTGCTTGTGTCCGCAGGACATGCTGAAACTGCTGGCATTAGACAAACTTGGATAAGATAATTTTAGCATATCCTCTACTTAGTAAATATACACCTTTAGTAATGGAAAAAGAACTTAGTAAGTGTATGCAATATTTGATGTATAGTGAGGGAAAGTATGGGAGCGAGTATGTATGTGCTAATTGCCATCTGATTACTACTCTTGAAGCAGAGATAGCATTTCTGCTTAATATTAAACCAGTTTCTACTGATATTAGGGAATTGGAAAGTTGCATTGATCTTATGGATGAACAACTTTGTTCTAATGAACAATTTCCTTCACATTTAGGAAGCATTTCTATGCCTCCTGATGAGGAGACAATTGTAACCACTAGTACTAGTATACCTGTTGCCTCTGCCCCCTCTTATAAGGTGGATGATTATCTGCCCTCTTCTCATGATAATGATGACTGGACCATTGTCACAAAGCCTCTTAAAAAAAGTAGGGGCGGTCAAATACACAATAGTGCCCCTATTGAAACTTGTAATAGGTTTGAGCAATTGACTGTATCAAATAATGAAGTGCTACATGATTTATCCTGTGCATCACCCTCTGTTGATAATAATGGTTTAAAAACACTTTTCAGTCAGGAGTTAATGCCCATAAATATTTGTCCTAGTAAGTCTCAAGCTACCAAATCAATATCTAGTAAGTTAATTGCTCCAGAGTGTGTTAAACAATCACCTGTTTCTGATTCTTGTACCCCTACTGTCTCAAAACAAGTGTTAGTCCTGGGAGATTCAATCATTAAGCACATTGACAAGGTGGTATGCAATAGTGACAAGACCAACCGCACTTGTTCTAGCTTCCGTGGGGCCAGGGTATCTGACATTATCTCCACGATGCCTAAAATTTTACAAAATGTGGGGGAAAATCCACTGGTTATCATACATGCCGGTGTTAATGATATAAACAACACCCCATTTAATCAGTTACAACAGGACTATGTGGCATTATGTAACCTGTTACTTGATAGGGGATGCTA
Organism: Neoceratodus forsteri; assembly: GCA_016271365.2. Taxonomy (NCBI): domain Eukaryota; kingdom Metazoa; phylum Chordata; order Ceratodontiformes; family Ceratodontidae; genus Neoceratodus; species Neoceratodus forsteri. The sequence continues at coordinate 836,962,671 of CM057455.1, forward strand.
TGTATGTATATCTGAAATTCTACCTGTCCCGAGAGCAACATCTACCATGATGCAGAAAATCAAAGCCCTAAATGAATGGCTGAGAAAGTGGTGTTTTAAGCAGGATATACCCTGTATTACCCACTGGAAATAATTTTCAGATCATACTTCCTTGTTTTGCTGGGACGGTTTATATCTCAGTCGTAGGGATAGTACACTTATGGGGAAAAGTATCACTAAAATCATAAATCATTGTTTAAACTAAAAACAATGGGGGAAAATGGGTCTATTCCCAAGTCTCTGAATACTTACCAAAATATTATAACTAAATGTAAATTGCTAGCTTTGAATACAAGCTCTTTAAACCAACTCAAATTAGCAGAACCTGAAGCCAAATGTAAAACTTTAAATATAGGTGTGGTGGGAGTAACTGAAACTTGGTGGGATGCATCCTCAATTTGGTCCACAGAAATTCCAGGTTATAAGTTATATCATAAAAACAGATTAGATAAGCAAGGCGGTGGAGTTTGCATGTACATACAACATTATATTCTTTCTTTTGAAGTGTGTTCTCCCTTTCTTTTAGAAGGTTTATGGGTTAAAATCTTATTGAATGAGCAGTCCTATATAACTATTGGTAACATCTATCGACCTCCATCTGCAAATTCAGATTACACAACTGATATATTTAAAGAAATTACACATTTTTCAGAATCTCAAGATACTGTAATATTTGGTGACTTTAACCTCCCTCATATTAACTGGGACTCATTCTCAGGACAGTCCTCTGCCGAGAAAGGACTAATTCTATGGTAGTTAGTACTGGATTACAACAACTTGTTACTGAACCCACTCGAGGTCCTAATATTTTGGATCTATTATTTACTAACATAGAGCAACAAATTAGCAATTTACAAATTTGGGATCCACTTGGGACCAGTGATCATTCATCTATTCTTTTTGAAATTCAACAGTTTAAAACTACACAAAGGAAGTTGTACTGTACAAAAAATTATAATAAAGCAACTTTTTCTAAAATCAATGAATACTTACAAAACATAAACTAGGAATCTAATCTTCTTAATTGTACAACACAACAAGCTTGGGACTTTTTTAAAAACACTGTACATTATGCACCTTATGTTTTCATATGTACAAAATGATTGATGTTTTTTACCTGGTGCTGATATATTAATAAAGTTTTTAAATAATAAAAAAAAACACTGTACATTATTTGGAAAATACCTTTATTCCATCTAAGAGGAAGTGTAATAATAAAGGAAAAATCCCCCCTTGGTTCAACAAGACAATTAAAAATCAGATTTAAATAAAAATTAAACTTTTTAGGAAACTTAGGAATAATTCTGTTCCATTTAAAACTACTCTTTTACATAAATACAGACTATCTGTGAAAAACTTAAAAAATTCTATTAAGTTGGCAAAAAATAAGCTAGAATTTAAACTAGCTCACACAAAAGACTGTCACAAATCTCTTTTCTTCTATATAAATAGTAAAAAAGGTGTATCAAGGACCATTGGTCCCATTATAACCAATGCATCTTCTCTATCTGATATAGAAACCTCGAATCTCTTTAATAAGTACTTTTGTTCTGTCTTCTCTCAAAAATCACCTATTAGTACATTTAAAGTTCATCACATAGATTATAATAGGTTCTATCCAACTGACATTATACAGGCTATCAAAAAACTAAAAAAAAAAATACTAGTCTGGGCCCAGACGGTATTCATCCATGGTTTCTGATTGAAACCTCTATAAATATTTCTATACCTTTGACAATTATCTTCAACAAATCCTTACAAGAAAGCATTGTACCAAATGATTGGGGTTCAGCAATAGTTACTCCCATATTTAAAAAAGGCAGTAGAGGTTCTCTGCAAAATTATTGTCCACTTAGCCTGACCTCAGTGGCTGGTAAATTAATGGAACGAGTAATGAAGTCTCTAATAGATCAAGATTGTAAAAAATTAGGAATTTATGATTCAAATCAGCATGGGTTCACTCCCAAGTATTCCTGCACCACCAATCTGATATCTTTTTACAATAATATAAGTACTCTACTAGATGTGGGTATCCCTACTGATGTAATTCTTTTGGACTTTAGTAGAGCTTTTGATAAAGTCTCACATGAAAAACTCATTACTAAAATGCACAATCTAGGTTTGTCACCTGATATTGTCAACTGGACTTTAAACTGGTTGACAAATCGTTCTCAGAGAGTCAGAATTAATGATATCTTGTCTGATTCGGGTAGTGTGACAAGTGGTGTACCACAGGGGTCGGTCTTGGGACCAACATTGTTTAATCTCTTTATCAGTGATTTACAAACAGGGCCAAATAACTTAATGGTTAAATTTGCAGATGATGCTAAGTTGGGAGGCAAGGTTAATAATCAAGAAAATATTTCTGCATTAAAGAAGGATTTGGAAAAATTAATACTTTGGGCAAATGAAAATCGTATGCAGTTTAATCAAGACAAATGTTTAGTAGTGCATTTCAGTGTAAATAATCCAAAACAATATATTATATAAACGGACTACCACTTCACTCATCAAACTGTGAAAAGATTTAGGATTTATGTTAATAATAAACTTACATCAAATGATCACTGTGTTAGAACCGCTTGCATGACTAACAGACCTTTGAGGCAAATAAAACGCACTTTTGTTAATCTCACTAAACAATGCCTTATTCCATTGTATAGGGCATACATTAGACTGTATCTAGACTATGGCTTCCCTTTCTGGAATCCAAACCAAAAAAAAGACATAGCAATTCTTGAACAGTTTCAAAGGAGAGTAACTAGAATGATTCCAAGATTAACAAACTTGGATTATCAGAACAGATTAAAAGCTACTGGTCTCTTCTCTCTTCAAACTAGAAGATTAAGAGGCGATGTGCTCATGGTTTTTAATTTAATAAATTCATCAGATCTAATGGAAAAATGTGGTCTAACACTCTCCAAAAGGAGACATGTTCTGAGACTGCATAATGAACAGCTTGAAGTAAAAACTTCTAAAACCAGCAAAAGGGGAAACTTTTTTTTCCAATAAGAGCATCCATTGTATGGAACACCTTGCCACAAGAATTGGTAGAGGCAACTAGTGCCACTGTCTTTAAAAACAAATTAGATGTTTGGTTGAGGGATAATAGATAAATAATGTCCCACATAGTGTGGGGAACAGTCTCTATGGGCTCTGGCCTTCTTCTGTTCTTTCATACCAAGTAAGTAATACCAGTCCATTCATAGAAGAAAGGGTCCTGAAAGAACTCCTGAAACTCAAAGTGAACAAGGCAATGGGGCCTGATGGGATTCATCCCAGAATTCTGAAAGAACTAAAGGCAGAACTAGTGACACCACTGACTATCCTTTTTGATAAATAATGGGAGGATGGTGTGGTACCTGAGGACTGGAGGAAGGCATATGTGATTACCCTTCACAAAAGTGGGAGCGAAGGTAGAGGCAGAAAACTACAGACCTGTTAGTTTGACCTCAGTGGTAGTGAAAATGACGGAATCACTTCTGAAAGAAAGAATTGTTGAGTACCTAGGGGTCAGCGGGGCACAGGACCCAAGGCAGCATGGATTCACAGTGGGAAGGTCATGTCAGATGACTTATAGATTTCTTTGACTGAATGACCAAAGTAGTAGATCAGGGAGGAGCTGTGGACATGGCCTACCTAGACTTTAGCAAGACATTTGACACAGTCCCACACAAAAGATTAATAAACATGTTAGCCAGCCTGGGAGTGGGTCCCAGGGTGGTAGCCTGGGTTAAAAATTGGCTGGACAACAGGATAAAGAGGGTAATAGTAAACTGAGTCCACTCTGAAGAAAGGGGGTTACTAGCGGGGTACAGCAGGGTTCAGTATTGTGGCCGGTCCTCTTTAATCTCTTTATAAGTGACATTGCAGAGGGACTGGAAGGAAATGTATGCCTCTTTGAAGATGACAGAGATCTACAACTGGGTTGATACACAAGGGGGGTGGAAAGGATGAGAAGGGACTTGGCAAGGTTGAAGGAATGGTCAAAAGTATGACAGCTTAGATTCAATGCAAAGAAGTGCAAAGTAATGTACCTGGGAAACATATACCAAGGGAAAGAATACACAATGGGGGAGGGGGTACTAACAACAACAAAAACGGAATGGGACCTGGGGCTAGTCATATCAGATGACCTAAAAGTAGGCAGACAATCTGAGAAGGCAGTAAGGAGGACTGGGGGTATACTGGGATGCATAGGGAGAGGCATCACCAGTAGAAAACAGGAAGCTGTCTGGAGTACTGTGTGCAGGTCTGGAGACCCAGTCTCTGCCAGGACATAGGCCAGATGGAGGCAGTCCAGAGGAGGGCAACTAAAATGGTGCAGGGTCTGCACCAGAAACCATACAAAGAGAGAGAAAGAAGATGCTTAATATGTATACCCTCGAGGAAAGGAGGAAGGGGGGGCATGATAGAAATTTTCAAGTACCTCAGGGGAATCGGCAAAGTCCAAGAGGGTAGTGCCTTTCAGAAAAAGAGATGTGCAAGAACAAGGGGGCACAATTTGAAGATGGGGGATGGCTCAGGGGTAACATGAGGAAGTATTTTTTTACAGAGAGGGTGGTGGATGCATGGAATGACCTTCCTGAGGAGGTTGTGGGGTCAAAAACAGTGGGGGAATTCAAGAATGCATGGGACAGACATAAGGTAATACTAGTGGGGGACAGGAGGAAGTAGGCTGTTGGTTAACTAGGATCTGTAGCTTACCCAATAGGTAGGGAAATGGGCAGAGTGGGTGGGCCAAGCGGTCCTTATCTTCCATGAAAGTCTATGTTTCTATGTAAGGCATCAAATGTCTATGTACACCATGTGTGCTGTTCAAGCACTATTGCAAATTAGTTTCTGGGAAGACCTAGAAATTCTTGAAAGGTAAAAATCCCACATAGCCCTCTCCCTCTGAAGGAATGCGTGTGCACATCTGATTAACAACACATAAAGGAATTATGACATGGTGACCATAACAAGGCTTTTTCCCCTCATACATCCACAGTACATTGGCACAGTAGGCCAACATTTGGAACAATCTGAAACAAGACAAACGATCAGTATGAACACTAACAGCTGAAAATTGTTACACATTGAAAACTCATAGGGAAACTGGGCAGCTTAGGGGTGGATCCTAATGTGGTAAACTGGGTTCAGAGCTAGTCAAGGGAGAGGCACCAAAAGGTGGTGGTAAATGGAGTTGACTCAGGAGGAAGGGATGGTGACCAGAGGGGTGACTCTGCTGAGTCCTGGGACAAGTCCTCCTGTCTTTATAAGTGACACTGAAGATGAGCAGCAAGATAAGTTATGCCTCTGTGTGAATGGCACAAAAAATATGTAATAGGGATACACTCCAGAGGAGGTGTAAAGAATGTGCAGAGAACTGAGAAAACTCAGGGAGTGTTCAAGGGCATGGCAGCTGGGTTTCAATAAGAACAATTGTAAATTCATGCACTAAGGGTACAGAAAACCAGAGGCACACTTCAAAATGTTAGAAGAGGTATTGACGGTCAACAAACAGGTCACAGACCTGGACTTAATCATATCTGATGACCTCAAGGTGGTGAGACAGTGCAGCAAGGCAGTTGGCATGTCCAGTGGGCTGCTGGGGTGCATAGGGAGGGGTATCACCAGCAGAAGGAGGGAGGGAGGGAGGGAGGTGGTTTTATCACTGTATAGATCACTAGTGAGACCACACCTAGAGTACAGTGCCCAGTTCTAGAGACCACAGGCAGGATTCACAAATGTGCCAGAAGGACTCGCAGCTGCGGGGAAAACCTTGGCATTAGTGGGAATCCACCTACAAAGCCGCAGGTCGCCCGCAGCTGCGGGTATTCACGAAGGTGGAGCTGGAGTGTGACCGCTCCATGGAATATGACAGCTTGCAGATGCTGTTGCTATAGACAGCACCGCAGCTGCGGGAGGCTGCTACAGGCATCGGAACCTGCCATAGCACCCTCCACAACTGCTGCGGCTGTGAATCACTACCGCTGCAGCTGCGGGCGATTCCAGTCTGCAACAGCAGTTGCGGAGGGGAACTTGGATAAATTCCCTTTGTGAATCCTGCCCCACATCTCAGGAAAGACATAGACAGAGTAAAGGCTGTTCAGAGGAGGACAACTAAAATAGTACAAGGGCTTTATGAGAAGCCCTACGAGGAGAGACTGAATGATTCTCAGAAGGTAAGTAAATAAGTAAATCTTTCTTTATCCAGCAAATATGTACACTCTGAAAGAGAGAAGGGGAAGGACACAGACCTATAAATACTTCACTGGGGTAAACAAATTTACAAGAAGTAGAGTTTTTGCTTCAGTTATTTCAGGGTGGGGGGAGACTGGTGGCTGGGCTGTTGGACTGATCATACTCCACTGACAACATGCATTCTGGCCAATCCGTGGAATGGCAGATCTCAGTATGAAAAGAGATCACAGTCAGTGGCTATGGACATCTACAGACAAGTTTGCAACAAAATCAAAATTGTACAAGAAAACAAGAATGTAAAGCATAACGTAACAAAGAGAAGGTTTTTGGATTTTTACACTCAGAGCTTTTAAACATCCAGGGCTTAATGAACGATTTGATCTTTCGCCGTATTTAAAGAAGTAAATTAGATACAGTAAAAGAGTTGTGAAAATGTCATGATGTGAAAGTGTCTGTAAAAACTTGCATTTTAGCAGTAATTAGGAAAGAATTCTTAAAATTGTATTTATTAAATAAATAAAAATAGTGTACACTGACCTATCTTTGTTCTCCTTTTCTAGGTGAACTTTTTTTTATCTTGGGGAATTAATCTTCAAGTGAGCCAATTTATCTGCATTAGTCTGCGTGCTTCCACTGGACTGATTTAGTGCAAGATATGGACCCTCAAGATTTTACACATAATAGTGTTTATATACATTGCTAGCCCTTCTTAAATACATTTATTTATGTATGATTTGTACTGTTTTGTAGTGATATGGATGTCACTGATTTTATTCATCTGTTGCACTATTTTGACACTTTATTTGTCCTGAGTGATGACGTCACTTTGGCTATTTAAGACATCCACTAAATGTATACCACATGTCTTTTGATAAAGGTTTATATCCAAAATGCATCAAGGCATGTGCTGTGGTATGTCCTGCACTGGCACCGCAGTAAAGATTGCACCTGTATGGAGATTGTGTAAGCAGCTTTCTTTCACAAAGTGGTGGTGGTGAATGTGGGATTTTATGCTGAAGAGAAAGCATAACATTTGTTAAGAAATGTGTTCTGTGATCTAAATCCTGCAATTGAAGTAGAAAAGATATACAGTATATAGCGAGAAATGTGCATAACCCAAAAAGGAAACTGAATAACTAAATGCATTGGATGACTTAGGAGTCAAGCCAGGGAAAAAGGAGGTTTTAAGAAAAAATTCTCAAACTAATAGAAGCAGGCATATCAGGCAAGTATCAGCAGCATGGCTGGACTGGGAAAGAGAAAAAATAGGTGAACATAGTGATATCCTGTAGCTGCATTCTCTATATAGTTAGTATACCTTTGTCTTAAAATCCATTGGTTTGGTGTTGGGTATTTCTGGTGATTTTGTAGCTAGCAGGTTTGAACCCCTGCAGAGCCTATGAATAAACGCTCTTACAGGCACTGGGGATTTTGATGGTGCAGAGCAAACATTGCTACCTCTCTTGCACAACTGAAACTATGTTACCTGGTTACTAATTCTGAAAATTAATTTGGACTCTTGTGTTGGTGACACAGGGATTTCATCTGTAGTGCAGCACTGACATGCCTTGTATTCTCACTTGTAGCACCCTGCTCAACACCTCATTTGCAATATTCTGTGCTATGGTTATTATCTACAGTCACACTTTTTGGGGAACATTTGAAATGTAATTTTGAAATATAGAGTAGTGGTGGTCTATTGGTGTTGATTTCTGAGATCTATCATTTATTTTTGTTGGTCTCTATCATTTCAACTCTGTCTACTCTGTTCCCGAGTGTGTATGTTACCATATCTCAATTTCTCCTTGCAGGGCTTTTCATGCAAACCCATTCCCATTTTACTTGCCCTCATCTGGACCACCTCAACAATGTCTGTGTCCTTTCTTGGGAATGGCATCCTGAAACACCAACTCCATCCTCCAGCTGGAGATACCTATCCCTTTGCAACATAGCATCCCACTGGCCCTAACCACTGCTTTGTCAAACTACCCTGCCACTTTGAGGTCAACAAATAGTATAACCCCATAGTCCCTTTCCAGCTTACTGACTGCCCCCCCCCCCCGCTTGCTTGTCACATTGTCCTGTCACTTTGAGGACATCAGGTATATATCAATGTCCCTTTTCTGCTTACTAACATTAAACCCCCCATTCTGTGTTCAGCCCTTGGGGTCAAGTTCCCGAGGTGCATGATGTTGCTCTTTTTTGTCATAAAATCACAACTTGAAATGTCATTAGTTAGCCTTGACACACCAAACTGGAAAACAAAATAATGGCACATGCTCAAAATGGAATAGAATGAATTCTTGGCAAATCTGAATGATGCAGACATAATGAGTCAAGAAAAATTTGAAAATGCTTACCTGTTGGACCACTGAATGCATCATGTATCTCCCAGAAAGTGTTGGAGTTGAAAAAGTAGAAATTTTAATGTGTCTTCATATAAAAACATTACTGGAAAAGGCACATGGTCAATGATACACCACAATGAAGTAGATGGTTCTCAGTTAGTTTGGACTATGTACGTGGAGAGTCATTGCAACAGTAGCACTCTTGTGATGTGTTCATTAGCATGCAATTAGTGATTGTTGCAGGAAAGAACAGACCTGCTCAACTCTTCCACACTCTGGGCAGACTGTTACATCCTGTCTGTCTGCAGTCGGGGGGGAGTGTTGTCACTGGAAGGGTGTAAGGAGTTTGGTCAGTTCTTCCTCGATAGAGTATCCTCTGTGCCTTTAGTGTCTCCTCAAGTGGGCCATTAGGGCCCAACATGGTCCAGCCTGTGACTAGCAAGAGTCTTCTGTTAGTCATGGAAGGGTTTCAGAAAATGCCTACTGGAGATATCCTCTGGTTGATCTCAGAGCTATGTCCCACTTTCTGCATGCTGGACCTGAATCAAACCTGGCTGTTGGTGAACAGCCAGGAGTCAGTGGGCCTAGTTGTTCCAGAGATACTAAGGTGTTTCGTAAGGGAGGGTGTTTTGTCCATGGCACTGAAGAGTACTGTGGTGATGGTCCTCCATAAAAAGCCATCTTTGAGACCCTGACATCTTGTTTTACTACAAGCTTGTCATGAGGTTTCTTTTAGAGAAGCTGATTGAGAAGGTAGTGGTGAATGATGCAGTGGGAGGCTCATCTGGAGAGGTTTTCCATCTATGAGCCTTTTCAGTCTGGGTTCAGGGGACATCACAGCACATATAGCACTCATCAGGGTTAAAAAATGGCTTCCTCTTGGCCATAGAAGTGTCTGTTCAATTCTTGTCCTACTCAGTCTCATCAGCTTTTGACACTGTAGACCAAGGCACTTTAACAACTCAGCTGAGGAATGTTGGATGACTCAGGGGCATTATTCTGAAGCAGTTTAGTGTCCTTCCTTACCAGTGGGGTGCAGCAGGTTGCATTGGAAGATTTTTCCTTGCACCCTGTTACCCTGTACCATGAGATCCTTCAAAGTTCAGTCTTGTTGCCCATGTCTTTTGTGGTTTACAGTACATGCTGCCAGTAGGGAGGTCATTTGGTGATACACTGAGAAGTTTCATTGCTATGCTAATCATACTCAGCTATATCTATTGTTTGTCCCTGATGAGTGATATTGGCTGTATTGGTCCTAGGAAAACAGGATTCACTGGTTTGTTTTGTTCCTGTTATTAGACCATGTTATAACTGTAGCTTGTACAAAGATGGTATAGTACTCAAGCTTTTAGGGCCCACAGGTCCCTCTTTAGATGAATAGCAAACTAAGCAAAAAAAAAAGCAAGTTATATACACTGAGAAGCATTATTTATAAGTGATTTATGACTGGATAATGAGAAGTTTTTACAGGCACGGTGACAAGGACTTGAAAAGAAGGGCCGGCAGGCAATACAGGTCCACTGAGGGGATGTTTATGACAGTGCCAAGATGGTCATGAGAGACTGAATGGATGCCTAGAAATGTTAATTTGAAAGGTATTCTGACAGGAATCAATAGCATTCATAGTAGCCCTTCTGGGGACAGCCACAGTATGTATGAATCAGGGTCAGAAACACCAGCCACCAAATTTGCTGCAGTTCCTGGCATGATGACAGAACACTACGCCTCAGTTGCATGGAGCTATTTTCATATGACTCCCAAAAATGAAAGGTTTGCTGTCTGCACTTTTTGTCATCGGGAAGTTAGCATGGGGAAAGTGAGGGGCCAGTTTGGGACAACATCACTAACAAAATCTGGCCAGAGCCAATAGGGCTGTGATGAGCTGCCAAGTGACCAAAGTTACATGTGTGGGTAGAAATTACTGAATGCCCGGATATAACTTGACCATTTTTTGGAGGTCTTGCACCAAATTTTCAACATGGCCTTTCTGGGACCCCTCCTCATGAAGAGTGTCAGTGTCATTTTGTTCACTTGTCCTGAAAGGTGATTTTGCAGATCGACTGCACCATTCTGTGCCACAGGTGTGAAAACATTTTGGGCAGGATGTGAAATATGACAGCTGTACTGTTAAAAAAGTGGTGTGCAAAAATGGCAATGTTGAAAATCTGGAGTGAAAATATTAAAAATTGGTGAAGCTAGGAGCATGCATAGAAACTGCACAATGCACACTCACAACGCAGTCATTTTTTTGAAATGTTTCACCAAATTTGCAACATGGGCTTTTTGGGACCCCACCTCATGAACAGTGGCACTGTTAATTGGTTCAGAAAGGTGATTCCACACAGCGACCAAGAAATCACCTTTGGGGACAGAGTAATGACATGACAGTGACACTGTTTACGAGATGGGTTCCAAGAACCCCATATTGAAAATTTGGGGCCAAAATTCCCAAAAATGGCTGATTAATCAACTTAAGTTGAAAACCACATTGAATTCCATTATAGCACGCTTACCTTTGATTCTTCAGTTTGAGGTTCGGCTTTGAAGAGTGCAAACATGTCCCATTCTAGAGAAGATGACAGCGCCGACCTCCGGAGGTAAGTATGGAGTAAAGGGGGGTGCAGAAAGGAGTGCTCAGTGGGAGGGTGGGGATGGGGAGAGGAGAGGAGACTGGGGTGATGAGGGACCATTTTCTTTCTACAAGTAAAAAAAACATTGAGGAAAGGTTTTCTTTATTTACAGGAAAATAAAACAAAACATACATTTGGGCACACCGGGGTGGGCTCCCAGTGTGCCACATGAGTTGGGGGCCACATAATGCTGACACAGGGATTGGGCACCCTGATGCCGGTGTGGGGCAAATATATAAATACAGTTGAGCACACTGGGGTGTGCTCCTATTGTGCCGCATGAGTTGGGTTACATAATGCCGACACGGGGATTGGGGACCCCGATGCTGTTGCAGGGATGGTAGTGGGGAGGACAGCAGCAGTGGGAGAGTTTTCTTTCCTGCCGGTGCTGGTGACAGCAGTAAGACTTTGCATGCGCAGCAGTCGCACATGTGTAATTGCAGTGAATGGCATTTTGCCATTCACAACATGGCAGCACCAGCGGTACTCATGCGCATGCGTAGTTCTTGCCCCAGAATGTGGAAGTAACAACCAAAATAGTGCAGCTGTTATTCAGTAGTGGCTGATCATGGTGAAGTGTTTCAAGCTCAGTTAGACTTTTGGAAAGATACTTCCAAAAGTCCAATGGAAGGTTCCAAGGTAGGCCATTTTTAGAGCTGCGATCGATCCCAAAACAGCTATAGGCTCTGCCCACAGCCCTGAAAAGGCATTTGTAAAGAGCACATCAAACCATTTGGTTGGACAGCAGTCCTGAGCAACAGAAAAATATCTGATGAAAATAATCCTACAGACAATAAAGATGGTGAAGAGACCGAGAGATGGGGTAGAAAAAACATGTTCTACTTCATTTACAAAACTATTCGGACAAGCTACAGCTTGGCCCCGGCAATCCCATGGTTTTTGCCCCCCTGCATGAACTAAACAGCAGAACATTACTACGATGCTTGAACAAAAAATCTGCCTACAGTAGATCACATTAAGTAACATTAAAAATTAATTGGTTAATAGCTGTAGCCATTTTCTATGGTGGAGAATAAAGATTTTAGGGCCCTTTTAAAGGAACTACTATGAAAGACTGACAAGCAGTTTCCAGACAGTCATAATCCCAATGCCACAAACACGACAAGAAAAATCCCAACAGTGGGATTTTACCTTTTTTCATGTTTCAGGGGGCTTTGCCTCCCTGCACCCCCATAACCCCCTTACTTATTAGAACAGACTCTGCCCCGGGCAAAATCCCACTGTCGGGATTTTTGGAGTTGGGGTTGTGGTGTCAGGATTTCAAGCATCGGGCACCCCAGTTTCAGTCTTTTGAAATACTCCCCTTTTAAAATATTTTGCTCCACATTACAACATACCAAGCTGTAAATATTTTGCAACTGTGGCTGTTCCCAAAATGTATGAATGTCTGCAAAGTAAACTAAAATAGGCTCTTAAAGAGAATGAATGTGATTCTGTGCACCTCACCACATACATGTGGATGATTTCTCAAACCACTAATTATATGTGCATCATAGCATATTGGGTGTCACAACCATCTTCAGACACTACTAGAAGCAGCAATGTACAGGAAGGAAGACAAAGAATGACAGCTGATGGCATTAGCATACTTGGTAAGCATCACACCACTGACAATATTTTGGAAGAGTTGTGTGACAACATTTCTGAGTGGTTAGAGCTCCTGGGACTCGGCACTGAATTTGTGATTTCAGACAATGGTGTCAATAGTGATAGTGCATTGAAACATGGTGGTTTGCTCACATTCCGTGCTTTATGCACTCATTAAATCTGTGAGCACGAGCTCTCCTTTCCAGTGACAATGGTATAGTAACACTAGTGGGAGCTGCAATAAAAATCTGTGGCCATTTTATTCACTCTGTAAAATCACATGGTTTCTTGGCTGATCTCCAGAAAAAAATGACTTGCCAATACAGCAGCTAAAACAAGATGTTCTGACAAGATGGAACTCAACATTTTACATGTGTGATAGACTTCTCGCACAAAAGAAGGCAGTCCATGAATTACCATGGAGTATAACATAACAGATGGTGTGCTGAATTCATTCCAGTGGGGCCTCGTGGAGCATCTTAACATTGCCCTTGACTCATTTTGAAGAAACAACTCAACAGATTGGCAAAGAGAATGGTGCTCTAAGCCAGGTTATTCTCATCATAAATTTATTAAACATGGAACTCAGGAGGGAGTGTAGAGATTTTAACCAAAAAGGAGACAAATTTAGTGCATTCCTTACGGACTGACTGATGCAGCAATTCCAAAATTGCAGAAGACTCAATAATATCGTGACAAACAAAAATGTTCTTCTTTCAATTCTTCTTGACCCTTGGTTTAAATTACAACAGCTGCCTCCTTCAGATTTGTGGCTCTTATCTTGAATACAAAAACATGCTGATTTCAGCAATTGCACAGGAAAAGGAAGGAAATGTATTTAACAGTACAAGTGAATCACATGATGTGGATGCTGTGTCTTATAATGCAACATCTATTGGTAGTAACAGCAATAATTTCCACTTACTGCCACCATGTACTCCTTCACCAACATTGGGAAGTCCTGCACAAAGTCCTCTTTCATGACCTTTGAAAAAGGCATGTAATTCTGAAAAGCAGACAGAGGACTCACACTTTTGTCAAAACTCATGGAAACTGATAATTCAGATGCGTATGTTGTGGAGCCACTTTCTTTGTCTTTGTCTGATACTGTGGATGCCTATTTAAGAGAACCACTCATTAATATTACCGATGATCCTTTTGAGTACTAGTTGGAAAAGAAAAAGATCTGGCCTTTGCTATAAACCTTATTAGTTGCCCTCCTAGTGGTGTTTACTGTGAGTGTATATTTAGCACAGCTGGAAATGTTGGGCCCGATTTTCAAACAGCCCTTAGAGAGATGCAAGTCGTGTTGCTCCCAGGCTGCAGCAAACTCTGGGTGAGCCAAGAACCTTATGCCCAATTTTATAAAAAATCAGGGTCCCGGAGCCAAACTCCCTGGGTTTACTGCAAGTCAACTGTTACGCCAAACAGTTGGTGCACCTGTGGGAATTGCCAGAGGGGTCCAGCCCCCCCAACTAGGTGCCCACCTGATACATGCATATTCTGACCCTGGAACCCCCCATACAGTATAATTCATAGGTACAGTAGTTGTGGTACTCTAATAAGTAGTAATTAAGCAGTAAGGCATGACAGGGTGTGTGTCGTCACTGAATAACATCACACCTCTGGTGGGTCAAAGTACGAGGCCGCAGGCCGAGTGCTTCCACCACTCTAGGTGTGATGTTATTCATCGATGACTCACACCCTGGAGTGCTTTATTGCGATTGTAATATGGCTATAAAAAATCTGAGATGACTTTAAAGATTAATCAATAAACATAAGAAACACATCAGAAGTTATAACTTTATTATAATTAATTTAGACATAGAATAGAGATAAAATAGACACTGCATTCCTCCATATTGCTTACACTGACTTTTTTATAGCTGATTTCATTACTTTGAGCTTACCAATATTTTTTATACTACTGCTTTTATCTCATTTTTCACTTTGTAGAATTGAACACTTTAATATTGACAGTCCCATTTAGTGTCCCTATAAAGATCAATCGTGCTGTAGTAGAGTCACCCATATGGTTATTTTCTGTAATTCCATGTTTTTTTTTTTTTTTTTAACAGGAGTGAAGTGTGTCCTAACAAACGGGGAAAAAAAACAATTAAACAAAAAGACATGACAGGGTATGCGCTGTGGTTGGATAGTGGCACACCTCAGACGTAGCATGAGGCATCGCCGAGTGCCTTCACTTTGACAATGTGAGAAGTGCTTTTTCCCCACCACAGTGTACACCCTGGTGTGTCCTACTGTGATTATAAAATGGATCCAAGATGTCTTTTTTGTGGGGGTGAAGAAATGCACAAAATCAAACAAGAAACATTTATACGGCTTTTTAAAAACAGTCTCAGCATATCCCAGCACTGACATGCAATCTTGGGTTTAAATATTATGTACAGCAAAATTCATGTATGTTTAATTAGCTCTTAAACTCTCTAGTTTCCTCTAACCCACCCCTTTTTACCCATTCCCTCACCTTTCTTTCTTCTTCTTTGTAATATTGTAACTGGCCCAGCCCAGGATTCAAAAGCCAATTAGCCAAGGAGTAGGGCAGGGGCCTCGATGTGTTTGGCTTGGCTCTCTGGTACTGGACCTCTGAAAATCTGGCAGTTGACCTCTGGACCACCGGCACTGGACCTCTGGCACTGGATCTCTGGTGTTCTGACACTGGACCTCTGGACCTCCGTACCTCAGACTTTGCATCTCTAGACCTCCGACCCTGGATTTCTGATGCTGCATCCCTAGCCCTCAGGCACTCCACCACTGGTCCTCAGGCACTCCACCACTGGACCTGAAAAAGAGAAACATTTGCAGAGCCTGGATGTGCTCGAAAACCGAGCAGTGGGGGTTGGTTATGGAAACTTGATATGATTCCCCACCCTCAAAGAGATTATGTCACACTCCCCAAATTGCCAGCTGCGAGACCATCTCATGCAAGTTCACAAGCAACAAAAATCAGTAAATTAGTCGCAGGTACTCGGGCAGTATCAATTTGAGTACTGTATCTTTAAATCCTTCAAATAGTTTTGAGCCATCTCAAAGGCTGTACTCACTGCCTCACACTCAGTACTTCTCCCCATTCAGAAATCTCATTGGAAATTATGGGGACACATAGGTTAGGAGGAGCCACCCCCTTCCCCAAAACTGCTGGTTAACGTGGGTTCCAATTTTACATTTCCCTATGGAACCAGTTCTTCCACATGACTTGGGATGTTTTTACTTTCAGTAAATAAAACTCAGGACATGCCGTGCCCTAGGCTCTGCCTAAGGAGCTCCTTAATTTAAATAAAGCCCGCCCCCTGTACTGTGTTCCCACACGGGACACATTAACATAAATTAAACTAGACCTGCCTTAAGGGTGATCCTCATTCCCAGGAGCCCTTCCTCAACCCTGGGACCTGCAGCTGCTACTGTCCATTTTCTGTGCCCAAGCATGTTTAAACAAATGCTCTCTCACTTATTATAAAAATAAGATGAACAGGCTGGCAGCACCAGAAGAACAGTGTTGGTGCAGACTCACCACCCCGACCTAGGGTGAAGGCAGGAATATGGGAGGTGCATGGTTGCAGGAAGAGGGAGGGATTAACTGAAGGAGACGGGTACTGTGGCATATGACTCAGTACCATGAAGGCACTTCAGGATACTGTCTTCTTCTGATGCGGCTACAGAGTACCACCGCTGCTGAAGGACTGAAACGCCAACTTTTAAAATAAAAGGGGCTAAACTGAGCCCACTACGCAACCGACCAAGCTGCACAGACACCCGCCACCAAACTGGATCTTGCTGCACTCCATGGACCATCCTGACTGGCTGCTGCACTGAGGACCAGGAGACAGCTGAGGCACACAGACTAGCACTGGGAGAGCTTCAACCAACCCAGGTAAGCCCAATGTCCCACCTGCAGCTCTCCATGCCCTCTCTCCTCCCAGTACAGCTCCAACTCCCATAGTGGTCACTTTCTCTCCCCCAAGCGGTCCCTCCCTGAATCTCTTTCCCCATGTTCCACTACTGTCTGCCGCGAGCTCCCTTTAAAAAAAAAAAATAAATCCCCACTTGGATCTTGGCTCGTGCTGGGGAACCTAGTCATGTTCCTCATGTACGCACCTGGCTCCTGAGGTATGAAAGCACTCAAATAAAATTGAAGAGAGGGAAGGGGAACTCGAGGGAGAAGTTGCAAAATTTCCTATTACTCTACCCCTTCTCACAAATGACACTCTCTCATATCCAACAAGTCTTTGACAGTCCAATTTCTTAATCCTGGTACCACCTAGGTAGTTGTCTCCCTCTTGCTTTGGACAACATCCCTTCCCCGGTACCTCCCATTCCAAATCACTGACTTTAAGTCCCTTACTGCTGAGCCCAGTGGTATCCCACCAAATTTGTAACTGGCCCCACCTGGGATTCAAAAGCCAATTAGCCAAGGAGTAGGGCAGGGATCTCATTGGGTTGTTTGGCCCAACAGCCAGGTGACTGACCCCTATTTCTACACAGGCCAATCAGCACCAGCAACTGATAAGTTTAGAGAGAGCTGGAATGAAGGGGATGCTCTGTTCCCCTATATGGGTACCACTGGGTGATCAGCAGAAAAGAGACTGACACAGTAAGAGTCAGATACAATAACAGTTTACTGAATTTTCCAAACAATAAGAAATACAAGGAATGGTGAGGGAACCTGTACTCTACAGGAAAGGAATGACAGGGCAAAACAATAGATTTTAAGAAAAGAAATGGTTCAACAGAGTTAAAAAGAGTCTTCGAGGTAATGTCTAGACAAAGCAGCCCATCACAATTACTGGGAGGAGACGATTTATTGACCCTGAAACCGGGGATGTCTGTGACAGGGCAAGCTGCTATGGTGAAGACCCTCTTCTGACCATCCCAGATTGTCCTCTCTTGACCCCGATGTACCACGATGTCTGCATTG
Organism: Neoceratodus forsteri; assembly: GCA_016271365.2. Taxonomy (NCBI): domain Eukaryota; kingdom Metazoa; phylum Chordata; order Ceratodontiformes; family Ceratodontidae; genus Neoceratodus; species Neoceratodus forsteri. Next base: position 836,980,418 of record CM057455.1, read on the forward strand.
GGGTGAATTGCTACAGCAAAGGCCCTCTTCTGACCACCCTAGATGGTCCTCTCTTGACCCCGATGTACCACGATGTCTGCATTGGGGTGAACTGCTATAGCAAAGACCCTCTTCTGAACACCCTAGATGGTTCTCTATTGACCCCATCATCCTGCTTCTGATTCTCTGCAATTATTCCTCAGTGTTGGATAATGGATACTGAAGTGCTGGAACACTAGCCCTGTGGGTATGGACCTCTGGACCTCCGGCACTGGACCTCCGGCTCGCCAGTGCTGGACCTCTGGACCCCTGACACTGTCGCACTGGGCCTCTGGATTTCTGATCTTGGACCTCTGGACTTCCGGCATTCCAACTCTGGACCTCAGACATTGCATCTTTAGATCTGACACTGCATCTCTATACCTCAGGCACTCCACCACTGGACCTCAGGCACTCCATCACTGGACCTGAAAAGGAGAAACATTTTCAGAGCCTGGATGTGCTCCAAACCAAGCAGCAGGGGTTGTTACGGAAACTTGATATGATTTCCCACCACCAAAGAGATTATGTCACAGTCCCCAAATTGTCAGCTGCAAGACCATCTCACACAAGTTCACAAGCAGCAAAAATCAATAAAATAGTTGCAGGTACTCGGGCAGTGTCAATTTGAGTACTGTCTCTTTAAATCCTTCAAATAGTTTTAAGCCCTCTGGAAGGCTGTATCCACCGTCTCACACTCTGTACTATTGTCCAACCAGAAATCCCATTTGGAAATTATGGGGACACATAGGTTAGGAGGAGCCATCCCTCCCCCAAACTGCTGTTTAGCCTGGGTCAAATTTTACATTTCCCTATGGAACTAGTTCTTCCACATCACTTGGGACATTTTTACTTTAGTTAAATAAAGCTCAGGACATGCTCTGCCCTAGGCTGCACCTCAGAGCTCCTTAATTTAAATAAATCCAGCCCCCTGTACTGTGTTCCCATATGGGGCACATTAACATAAATTAAACTAGACCTGCCTAGGGGGTGGTCTTCATTCCCAGGGGTCCTTCCTCAACTCTGGGACCTGCGGCTGCTACTGTCCATATTCTCTGCCCAAGCATTTTTAAGCAAATGCTCCCTCACTTATTTATAAAAATAAGGTGAACAGACGGGCAGCACCAGAACAACAGTGCTGCTGCAGACTCTGTGCCCCCACCCGAGGTGAAGGCAGGAATATGGGAGGTAAGTGGTTGCAGGAAGAGGGAAGGATTAACTGAAGGAGGACGGTACTGTGGCATATGACTCAGTACCATGAAGGCACTTCAGAATACTGTCTCCTTCTGATGCAACTACAGAGCACCACTGCTGCCGAGTGACCGAAATGCCAACTTTTAAAATAAAAGGGGCTAAACTGAGTCCACACCATGGCCGACCAAGATGCACGGACATTCCCCGTCAAACTGGATCACACCACACTCCACAGACCATGCCGACTACTGGCTGCTGCACTGGGGACCGGGAGAAGATGGCTGAGACACACAGATGAGCTCTGGTATGGTTTCAACCAACTCAGGTAAGCCCAGTGTCTCACCAGCAGCTCTCCATGCCATCTTTCCTCCCAGTCCAGCTCCAACTCCTGCAACGGTCACTTTCTTTCCCCAAAAGCGGTACCTCCTGAATCTCTTTCCCCATGTTCCACCACTGTTGGCAGCGAGCTCCCTTTTTTTAAAAAAAAATCCCCGCTCGGATCTTAGCTCATGCTGGGGAACCTAGCCATGTTCCCCATGCACACACCCAGCTCCCGGGGCATGAGAGCATTCAAATAAAATTGAAGAAAGGGGAAGGGAACTCTAGGGAGAAGTTGCAAAATTTCCTGTTACACTAACCCCCTTCTCACAAAGGACACACCCTCATATCCAGCAAGACTTTGACAGTCCAGTTTCATAATCTTGGTACCACCTAGGTGGTAGTCTCCTTCTTGCTTGAGACAACATCCCTTCCCCGGTACTTCCTATTCCAAATTACTGACTCTGAGTCCTTTACTGCTGAGCCCAGGGGTATCCCACCGCTCCCAACAAATTTGTAACAGGCCCCACCCGGGATTTGAAAGCCACTTAGCCAAGGAGTAGGGCAGGGGCCTCGTTGGGCCGGGTGACTGACCCCTATTTCAATGCAGGCCAATCAACACTGGTAACTGGTAAGTTTAGAGAGAGCCGGAATGAAGGGGAGGCTCTGTTCCCCTATGTGGGTACCACTGGATGATCAGCAGAAAAGAGACGGACACGGTAGGAGGCAGATACAATAACAGTTTACTGAATTTTCCAAACAATAACAAATGTAAGGGATGGGGAGGAGACCTATACTCTATGGGAAAAGAATAACAGGGCAAAACAATAGATTTTAAGAAAAGAAATAGTTCAACAGAGTTAAAAAGAGTCTTAGAGGTGATGGCTAGACAAAGTAGCCCATCACAATCACTGGAGGAGCTGATTACTTTACCTGAAGCCAGGGATGTCTGAGACAGGGCAAGCTGCTACGGTGAAGACCCTCTTCTGACCACCCCAGGCGGTCCTCGCTTGACCCTGATGTACCACAATGTCTGCATTGGGGTGAGCTGCTAAGGCAAAGGCCCACTTCTGACCACCCTAGATGGTCCTCTCTTGGCCGTGATGTACCACGATGTCTGCATTGAGGTGAACTGCTACAACGAATGCCCTCTTCTGACCACCCTAGATGGTCCTCTCTTGACCCGGATGTTCTGTGATGTCTGCATTGGGGCGAACTGCTACGGTGAAGGCCCTCTTCTGACCTCTGTAGATGGTCTTCTCTTTTGATCCCATCATCCTGGTTCTGATTCTCTGCAATGTTCCCACAGTGTTGGACCATGGATTCTAAAGTGTTGGAATACTAGCCTTGTGGGTACGGACCTCTGAACCTCTGGCACTGGACCTCTGGACCTCCAGTTCTCTGGCACTGGACCTCTGGACCTCTGGAACCCAGCACTCTGGTGCTGCACCTCTGAACCTCTGGCAGTGGACCTCTGGACCCCAGCATTCCAGCACTGGACCTCTGGACCTCCAGCAGTGGACCTCCGTATCTCAGACATTGCATCTCTAGATCTCTGACCCTGGATCTTTGACACTGCATCTGTAGACCTCTGGCAATTTGACACTGGACCTCAGGCACTCCGCCATTGGACCTCAAGCACTCCACCACTGAACCTGAAAAGGGGAAACATTTGCAGAGCCTGGATGTGCTTGAAAACGAGCAGTGGTGGTTGGTTACAGAAACTTGATATGATTTCCCACCCCAGAGAGATTATGCCACAGTCCCCAAATTGTTGGCTGCAAGACTGTCTCACGCAAGTTTACATGCAGCGAAAATCAGAAAAATAGTTGCAGGTACTTGGGCAGTGTCAATTCGAGTACTGTCTCTTTAAATCCTTCAAATACTTTTGAGCCCTCTGGAAGGCTGTATTCACTGCCTCACACTCTGTACTACTCCACATTTGAAATTATGGGGACATATAGGTTAGGAGGAGCCACCCCCTCCCCCAAACTTCTGGTTAGTGTGGGTTCCAGTTTTACATTTCCCTATGGAATCAGTTCTCCCACATCACTTGGGACACTTTTACTTTCATTAAATAACTCGGGACATGCCCTGCCCTAGGCGCCACCTCAGGAGCTCCTTAATTTAAATAAAGCCCGCCCCGTTACTGTGTTCCCACACGGGGCACATTAACATAAATTAAACCAGACCTGCCTAGTGGGTGGTCCTCATTTCCATGGGCCCTTCCTCAATCCTGAGACCTGCGGCTGCTACTGTCCCTTTTCTGCACGCAACTGTGTTTAAATAAATGCTCCCTTACTTATGTATAAAAATAAGATAAACAGGTGGGCAGCACCAGAATAACAGTGCTGTCACCTACTCACCGCCATGATTCGGGGTGAAGGCAGGAATACAGGAGGTGGGCGGTTGCAGGAAGAGGGAGGGAGGGATTAACTGAAGGGGACAGGCACTGCAGTGGATGACTTGGGGCCATGAAGGCTCTTCTGGATACTGTCTTCTTCTGATGTGGCTACGAACACTGTTGCTGCTGAGGGACCGAAACACCAACTTTTAAAATAAGAAAAGGGGCTAAACTGAGCCCACACCACGGCCAATGAAGCTGCATAGACATACACCACCAAACTGGATCACGCCGCACTCCACAGACTGTCCTGACTACTGGCTGCTGCATATTGGACCAGGAGGAGACTGCTAAGGTGCACAGGTGAGATCTGGGACAGCTTCAACCAACCCAGGTAAGCCCGACGTGCCACTGGTTGCTCTCCATGCCCTCTCTCTTCCCGGTCCAGCTCCAACTCCTGCAATGGTCATTTTCTCTCCCCTTAAATGCCTCCCCCCCCAAATCTCTCTTTCCTCATGTTCCACCACCATAGACTGCGAGCTCCCTTTTTAAAAAAAAAAAAATCCCCGCTCGGATCTTAGCTTGCGCAGGGAAACCTAGCCAAGTTCCCCATGTGCACACCCAGCTCCTGAGGTATGAGAGCAATCAAATAAAATTAAAGCTAGGGGAGGGCAACTCAAGGGAGAAGTTGCAAAATTTCCTGTTACAATATTCCCTCCCTTTTCTCTGTCTTGTTTATTTTCTGTCTTGCCAACATTCAAGAGATGGAATGTTTACTACAGATAGAATGCAAGAATTCAGACCTCTGCTCAGTTCCGCTGGCAGAATGTTTACTCCCACTAGCACACAACAGAAAGCCTCAGATGGAACTAGGGCTTTTGTTTTATCTGTAACAGCTTAAACATATAGAATAGTGCATGGGGAACGGTTGACAGCAGGGCTATTCTTCCACCAAGTTGGCACTATGATGACGGATTACCTCGAGGCGCAGCTCGAGAGGTAATCTGTCGCCATAGTGCCAACGAGGTGGAAGATGTCCTTGTCAACCGCCCTCATGCACTTTTCTATATAGTGTATGGTGGAACGCCGCTCTCTGAGAAAAACAATCACTACGCCATATTGCTGCTTAAGAAGATGTTTACTTGGTTACTGGAAGGAAAAACTTAACTTTACATTCTTTCGTTTCACGCTAACATGTTTACTGTTTTATCACTTTAGATTTTAAACTTTTAATGATTAACATTTTAACTTTTGAAACACTCACATATAGCAGCACCCGGAACAGCAATTCACAAATCTGTGGGGAAGAACAGAGAAAAGGTAAAATCGACTAGCAGTGGGTCTAGCTCTGTTGAGGGAATGTCATGTATTGCCCTGTGCTCGACGTTGTCTCTGAGGAAGCTATGTATCTGCCGCATGTCATTTCTTGTTTTTTTGGCCGTTTTTTATTCTCCTGCTCGAGGATGAATGTATCCCGCTTGGAAAGTGGTTTTGAAGGTACCGCCGCTGACATTGCTGCTAACGCTACGTGTCCTGTCAAGGGAATGAGCCCTAACTGTCAAATGGTGCTCAAGGACATGGTTTGTGACGTGCGCAGTGCAGTGAGACAAATCATTCTGCTGCTCTGCGATCACCACTACTGTGTGACTACAAGGTTTCGAGAATGATGGATTTCGGTGGAGAACGATGTTCCACCATACACTATAACACAGATTTCTCTAGTAAGCAGGTGATAATAGGAGGGGGATAGTTCATGGTCAGCAAAGAGACACCATAAATTAAAAATAGAAACGTAGAATCTGATGTGTATACAGTACACACTCCCTGACAGCTCAGTTGGTGGCTGGATGTGGTGGAGAGGGGAGAGCTGTGCTGGTTGCCAGCTAATGGAAGGGATTGGGGGGGGAACGGGGTGGTGAGGCACTGACTGCCAGGTCGGGGGTCCACTAGGCCACCAAGGAATGTTGTATAAAGGGCTTTGGAGGAGATTTCTTTCAGGATTGTCTAACCTTTTCTTTTTGGATATCCAACTATTACTTAGACTGGACATGTTAAATGTAAATGTCCTTGTTCGGGTCTTCTTTCCCGTGTCTCTGCACTAGAATGTAATTCAGGTCATGTGTCAACTAGCAATAGTTTATAGAGTGCTTTTGCTCTTTTTTGGTAATAGTGTGACTTCACATGACCTTTTTTAACCTTTGTATCGCACTAGATTCTATTACCACCTGTTTATGGTACTATGGGAGAACTGTAACTTTAAAATGTATTATTGCACCTTTTTTTTTAGCACTGTCACTTTAACTGCTCCTTCTGTTTAAATGGGACTGAAGGGATGTATCAGGTTATCCCTGAGGAAGCATGCATGTGTGAAACCAGTCAGATTTCAGCCTTGTTTGTGTGAGTACTCCCTGTGTGGCATATTTTATATTTGCAATAAAGCTTTCTTAACTTGCTATATATTTGGTGAATGGTGCTATTCTTACACTGTGGACCCAATGTGTAAAACAGTTGATTTACAAATTTTGCTATCAGCTGGGTGTTGTAACTTACTGCTTATCGGCACAGATCTGGTGCAGTGTGACCCCTGGCAGTGAGCCGGGGAGTTTGCTCCTTTGCAAGGGTGGCAAATGCCCAGTGTCTGCTTCTGCATTCAAGGCCACCAGAGGCTACGCCAAACATCCAGGGTGGAGGGCAGGACCAAGGATGAGAACACAAAGGGAAAAACCTATGTGTATGGCTGCCATGTGTGCCAGCCCCTACAGTCCTCAGATCCCACACCATGCGAATCCCCACCTGCTTCATGATGGGGGGGGCCAGCAGTGGGGTTGGGGACTGGCAAGTGGGCCTCATGGCAGGAGTAGGTGGCAATCTGGGCCAAACAGCTCAATAAAAAAATAGTATATCATAGTTGTCCAAGCAAGGCCATCATCATATTAGGACCAGTAGAACAATAGAATGGGTCAGCATGATGATCTAATTAAACTAAATTCTCTCTCTTTTAGACAAGGAAAAGGAATTAGACAGGGAACTGTGGGCCAAAATTGTGGAGATGGTCAGCAGGTGGGAGGTAGTAATTATGGGGACTTCAGTGTGCCAGGGGTAGATTGAAAGATCCCAGTTACCACATGTACTAGAACTCGGATGTCATTGGTTGCATTCCAGTGTGGGCTTCTGATACAACGTTTCCTGGAGCCCACTAGGGAAAGGCCCATACTGGACTTGGTCCTGTCTAACAGTGTGCATGTACAAAAATTAAATGTGGAGGCATGACTTGCAGGAAGTGACCATCACACTCTGCGGTATCACCTGGACATGGGCAGGAAAAACATTTAAGACCTAAACAAGGGTTCTAGACTTTAGGAGGACAGACTACAGTAGGATGGGAGAGATTCTGGGGGGCCACCTTCCTGGGATAAGGAAAGAGACAGAGGTGGACCAGAAATGGGTCATAGTCAAGTAGGGGAGTTTGACAGCTGCTAACATGTGGGTCAAACTTAAGAGCAAAAAATCTAAAGCCCATAAACCCAGCTGATATGACAGCAAGGTAGCCCAGGCAGTAGAATATAAGAAGTAAGCTTTCATGACGTTTAAGTGCACCCAGAAAGAGGAGGACAGAGATGAGAACTGTATCAAGGCAAGGGAAGTGGGTAGAGCAGTCCAGTTGGCCAAGGCCAAGAGAGACCTGCAGCTGACAGAGGGGGGTAAAAACATTGGAGAAGGCTTTCTGTCCAATATGTCAGGGAGAAGAGGGATATGAAGGATGGAATAGTTGTGTTGAGAAGAGAGGAGGGGTGGGCAGAGGGACGTGATGAGAAAGCAGAAGTACTTCACAAGTACTGATGTTCAGCTTTCACTAAGGAGAAAGATGGTCCAGTACCTCAAGGGAGGAAGGGGGGACTGGGTGGGTTGTGATATAGATGGAGAGACTGAAGTTAACATGGTGAGAAAAGACTTAAAGGCCCTGAAGATAAACAAATCCCTGGGGACTGGATGACACACATCTGATGATGTTGAGGGAGCTGGCTGATGTACTGATGGGTCCCCTAGTGAACCTGCTTAGCACCTCTCTGGAATCAGGGAAAGTACCCCTGGATTGGAGGACAGCACATGTACTGCCACTCCACAAAGGTGGGCCAAAGGATGATCCTGGTAACTACAGACTGGTCAGTCTGACCACGATAGTATGTAAACTCATGGAAACCATACTGAAAGAAAAACTAGTAGGTTTTCTGGAAGAAAATGAGCTTTAGGATGAGATGCAACTTTGGTTTATGTCCAGGCAGTTGCACCAGAGTAACCTGACTGATTTTTTTGATGGGGTAGCCAGGACAGTGGACAGGGGCAAAGTGGTGGACATCCTGTATCTGGATTTCAGTAAGGCTTTTGACTCTGTTCCTAACAGGAGATTAATCAGAAAGCTAGAGGATCCTGGGGGGTAGGGGGGAAACTGATTAGTGGATTAGAAATTGGCTGCAGGACAAAATTCAGAGGGTGGTGGTTGGCTGGGGAGTATTCTGAGGCTATACCAGTCACTAGTGGGGTCCTCATGGCTTGGTATTTAATCTAGTGTTGTTTAACACCTTCATCAGAAATATTGCAGCCAAGATGAAGGGTAAAATATGCCTGTTTACAGATGAGACAAAGCACTGTGGGAGAGCAGACATGAAGGAGGGGAGACAGGGCCTCGGGGAGGCCTGGTTAAACTACAGGAGTGGTCGACTATTTGACAACTGGGATTCAACACCAGAAAGTGTAAGATAATGCATGTGGGAGTGAAGAATCCAGATCTTAAGTACGAGCTGGGTAGTGTACAGGTTAGCAAGTCAGAGGAGGAGAAGAACTTGGTAGTGATCATTACAGGTGACCTGAGGCGCTCAGCACACTGCAAGAAAACAGCATCCAAAGCAAATTAAATGCAGGGCTGCAAAGCTGGGGTATAATCAGCAGGAAACTGGAGATCATTCTGCTACTGTACAGATCCCTAGTTCAGCCACGCCTAGAGTACAGTGTGCAGTAGTGGTGCCCATACCTAAAGAATGACATCAACCTACTGGAAGGTTTTTAATTCTGGGAGCCATGCCACTATGTTGAACTGTAGGCCCATTTCCATTTTGTCCCCCCGTCCAAGGCTCTTGAGAGGACCATCAGTGATCAACTGCAGGGTTACATGACTAACTATTGTTTGCTTAACAAAAAACAACATGGTTTTCGGAAATTGCAAAGCACTACTACTGCATTGATTGACTTAACTGAGGATCTTCTGAGAGCCTTGGACGGGGTGAGTATGTTGGAGTGGCCTTCCTTGATCTATCGAAGGACATTAATCGTGTTGATCATAGATTGTTATTAAAAAAAATTAGGGGAGATGGTCCTATCAGTTGACGCAGTGGCATAGTTCTCAGATTATTTGACTAATTGAACACAAACGGTAAATGCAATAATTTGTTTTCTTCTACTTTGCCCTTGGATATGGGGGTCCCACAGGGGTCAGTTTTAGGACCCCTGTTATTTAGTATTTTTATAAATACAGTGTCTAATATTCCTAAATATACCCGCACAATTTTATATGCTGATACTGTTTTTTTTTTGTTTGTTTTTTATTTCTAGGGTAAATGTTGATAATTTGCAGGAATGTCTGCAGTTTGATTTTAAGCTAATTTGGGAATGGTTCAAACTAAATGGCCTGGTGACAAAAGTGAAAAAGACTAATTCACTGTTATTGGGGAGTAGACATAATCTAGGAAAATGCTCATCTCTGTCTATAATGACACCTAGAGGTGATTGTATTGAGCAGGTACAATCATTTAAATACTTATTTTTTTTCAGACTCTATGTTGTCTTTCACATGCCATGTTGAGTATATTGTTAAAAGTATTATTTGCCATGTTGGTTTTATTTATTGAAAAAGAAAGGGGGGAGGGGACCAGCTGGGTTCCACAGGGATAGGTGCTGGGTCCAGTTCTATTCAATGTCTTCATAAGCGACATTGCAGATGGACTGGAGGGGAAAGTAGGCCTGTTTGCAGATGACACCAAGATCTGTAACAGAGTCAACACACAGGAGGGGCAAGATAAAATGAGAAGTGACCTAAGACTACTTGAGGAATGATCAAATGTTTGGCAGTTGGGTTTCAATGCTAAGAAGTGCAATATGATGCACCTAGGACACAGAAACCCAAGAAAGGAATACAGGATGGGGGGAGCAGGTTCTAGCCACCACAAGTCAGGAGAGAGACCTAGGGGTTATCTTATCCGATGACCTGAAGTCAGCCAAACAATGCAAAAAAGCAATGGAGAAGGCAAACAGAATGCTGGGGTGCATAGGAAGGGGCATAACCAGTAAGAGGAGTGAAATGGTGATGCCACTGTATAGATCACTGGTGAGGCCTCATCTGGAATACTGTGCCCAATTCTGGAGACCGCATTTCAGGAAGAACATAGACAGAATGGAAGCAGTCCAGAGAAGAGCAACAAAAATTATACATGGACTGCACCACAAGCCTTGTAAGGAAAGACTCAAGGAACTAAACATCTATTCACTGGAAGAGAGAGAGGGGATATGATAGAGACTTTCAAACACCTTGGAGGAATAAACAGGGTACAGGAGGGGAGCATATTTCAGAGAAGAAAGTGACAAGGACAAGGTGACATAACAATAGGCTGGAGGGAAGGAGGCTTAGTGGGAATGCTAGGAAGCATTTTTCATAGAGAGGGTGGTGAATCCATGGAACAGCCTACCAGTGATGGTAGTGGAAGTAAAAACAGTACATGGAATCAAAAGTGCATGGGATAAGGATAACTGCACACTGCTGTACAGCAGAGCATGGGAAAGGCAGTCCAGATAAGAGTAGGGATTACCAAACCAAGTAGAGAAATGAGCAGACTAGGTGGGCTGTTTGGTCCTTATCTGCCGACAGATTCAATGTTTCTATGTTTCCGTGAAAAAGGAATAATTTTACCTCTGAGGTTAAAAAAATTGTTGGTCAACTGTTTGATTTTTTTCTATTGTTGACTATGGACTAGTAGTTTACTCTGCAGCATGTAATACTACCCTTGAAAAAATAAATGTTGCTGTAAATAATGCCTGTAGATTTGCCCTAAACTGTAAAATCATTACTCATAGATGTTGCTCATATACCTCCCTTAACTGGTTACCACTTTGTTTTAGAATTGACTATAATCTGGCAACTGTGCAAAATATCTCTTTTAGGTCATACCCCTGTTGGGGCCCAAAGGCTTCTTAATTTTGTTTTTAATAGATGTTCTATTAGGAACATGGCATGTGAGAAACTTCTAGTACCACTTTGTAGAACAAATTTAGGACAAATGTCTTTCTCAATGAGAGCAGCTATGGTCTGGAATTAACTTCTGTCTGGGATCTGTTGTTTGAGCACTCTAAATGCTGTTAAAATTTATACATTAAAGTTTTTCTTAAATGAGATTACTTGCGATTGTAAATGTTGGCATGTATTGTTGTTTGTATGTTTGTACCTGACGTGGACAACTTTGAAAATGGCCATTTTATTTCAAAGGTTTTCTGAAATAAAGAAAAAGAAATGGTCCAGAGAAGAGCAACTAAAATGATCCAGGAATAGCAAGGTAGAACATACAGGGAGAGACTCTGAGATCTCGGCATGTACTCCCTGGAGGACAGAAGTGAGAGGGGCACATGATCAAAACCTTCAAGTACCTTACAGGTTTCAACAGGTTGAACTCTGGGGATCTCTTCAGCCTTAGTGGGAACAGAACCACTGGGAGGGGGCACTGCTTTAAGTTGGTGGGAGGGGAATCGGGAGAGAAATGAGGAGGCAAGTTTTCACAGAGATGATGGTTTGCTAGGCAGAATGAGTTGCTGGAGGAAGTAGTTTCCCAGAAGACAGTGGACAGCCTCAATAGAGGTTTGGACAGAGCAAAGAGGAAAGCTGCATGTATGGAAGGGGAGTGGTGGAGGTAGAAGTAGATAGCCGGGAGGGGGATGGATTCCTCAGTAAACACTGAGGGGTCTGCAAACTCGAGCAGACATGATAGATCACAAGGCCTTTTTCTGCTGGCTTAGTTGTATGTTTGGATGTTGAGATTTTTTTTGCGTTTGCATCAGGCAGTGAATGATCAGGATGGGAGCAGATCGAGCATTTACATTTGTGGTAACCACAGCTTCGTGAACTTGTGCTGTAATATCACTTTCTGATTAGAATATGAATCCCTGAAGTAATGAACAGTAAATTATCACTTGGTAAATGCAAGACTGTTTCAAAAAGTTCTTTCAACATATCTTGTTTCTATGTTTCTGTGATAATTTGGTGAGTGTGCTGCGAGCATACAAGAACATGCTGATTGTGAATTCTAGAACAATGCCCCAATGACAATGCACAGTCCAAATAATTAAGCCTTCACATTCAGGCTAATAACACCAGTAGAGATGTTGCGAAATAAAATTTCACCAGTGAAATTGCCACGAAATTTGCAATTTCTTTATTTATTTATTCTCCTGTGGCCACCCAGATGCTTCCCCGTAGCCTCGCAGCCCTGCCTATGGGGATCCGGCTTCCATCCATCTCTACCGGGACTGCTGACACCCAGTAACCCTTGTGGCTTACCCCCCACAGCGGGGTGGCAGGGAGCCCCCTAACTCCCCACCCCAATGGATCAGTTCGGGTACCAGCACTAGGAGAACTCACAGACGCCACGCTCAAGCTGTTCCGTTCCACCATTTTCCCTGTACTATTTCTCCCTGAGTTGGCAGCATGCCATGCCAGCAGGCATGCGCCGGCACGCAGTCCGCACGTGTCTCATCTGTCCCGGCATCTACCCTTATGCGGGCGTGCATCCTGACTCAGCCTCCTCCAGGGGGCAGTCGGACGCCGACCGTTGTGAACCCCCCACCCTGAAGAGGGAGAGCAGTCCATCGGATCCTTCCCTGCCAGCCTCCGTCGACCCGTGCTCGCTTCTGAACCCGGGTCACTGGCGTGGCGAGAGGTGTAGCATCCAGCACTTCAACCCTGAGCGCCACCAGGCCGGCATTGAAATTGGCAATTTTGATGTGCGAAATATTTAGCGAAATATTGTGCTGTGCGAAATGCAAAATTTCACTAATAAATTGAGAAATTTCACCTGAAAATTGTGACATTTTTGCGATGCAATTTTACAATTTTCAGGTGAAAAATCACAATCTGTGGGTGAAATTTCACAATTGTCTGTGAAATTTCTCAGTTTTGGGGCTGAAAGTTTTCATTTTGCACCTGCGAAATATTTCATGAAATGCACGAATTTCATTAAATATTTCGGGTAATGAAATTTCTCAGTTTCGCACAACACTAAACACCAGGTGTGTCCACACTGATGCTTCCACAAGAGCATACAATACCAATTAAACCAGCCTTCATGCTCATTGTATGGTAACACAGGGAGTGAGTGATGGAAAGAAAAGCTGAGTAATTATGTCATGTAAGTGGTGCTGGAAATGAAAGTAAAAAGCAAATACAAAGGTATACAACTCATTTTTATAATAGCAGAAAGGTACTCCCAGGGTTTATGTTCATGTAAGTAATAAGCCATGAGAGGGTGTGCATTATAGTATTTTAATGCATGCCACAGGCGCATAGTGAGGCTTGAGGCTGAAGGCCAGATGTCCTTACACCCCTGAGAAGTGCATTAAATATAGAATAATACATGGTGTGGTGTATATAATGAGAATTTTACACACAGACAAGGTGTTGGATGCTACATAAACTCTGAGAGTGACACTCAAGGGATTTATTTAAGCATCCAACACCTAGGGTGTGTGTAAAATTTGAGTTTTAGACACCACCCCACATTTTATTTTATATAATATGCTGGGGAGCGTTTTCTTGCCTGCTTTATTTAAATTAATAAAAATAGATAGAGCTGCTGTTTATAGCATTAAAGCAGCATTGATGGTGCTGTTTAAAATCCCCTCACAAAAGTTTTCATAATCTGTGATCACTACCTCCCACCCTTTCTGTCTGTCTCTCTCTCTGCACTTCTCGGCCCATGTCTGTGTACATAGGCAAACTGTAGTGGTACTAGTAATTCAGCCATGGTCAGGCTAAAGTGCCATTTTTACTTCTTTTTTTTTTGTTTACTTCAAAGCGGGAGAAGCACGAAGTGCAGCCTGGAACAAAACTAAAGTGGGTGTACCTCTATTGTGAGGTAATAAAGTATCTTTGTTGATATCTCTGTGAACTGTGACATAGGTGGAAGTGAGAGAGTGTGTCAGGCGGCAGTGCGGACATTTGCAGAACAAAGGAAACCCAGTGCGTATTCGCAGTCATAACCAGTTGGTTATAACGTTGAATTATAACCAATTTTCCCTATGGGAGAATACGGTCCCCAGTTATTATACTGTAATCCTATTATGTGCACACTGGCATGGCTTATTCCACTTATAAAATGGTTAATTTGTATACAGTGAGTAAGTTGATTTTTGGGGGAGGAAAATGAGATTTGGAATCTGACTGTGCATTCATAGAGATTTAATGCATGGTCAGGTGATGTCTCTTGACCAATGAAGTTCCTTAATTTTTTTCTTGCCATTTTATAAGGTTAGTTAATCTCTCCCTGGGGGCATGTAGCACTGGGCTATGGCTCATGCCACATTATACCCCTAGGGGATGATCAATAGTCCAGAAATGCAACCCATGCCCATGCCTTATTGCTTAATAGATAAACATGTTCTTACATAGAAACATAAAAATTGTCGGCAGATAGGGACCTCTAGGCCCATCCAATCTGCCCATATTCCCTACACTTGTTTGTGGTCTCTTTATCCTCCTAATGGGGAAGGGACTTACTCCTATTCATGCCAGCCGAGCAATTTAGGTCTCAGGGCAATTGGAGCCTAAGCCTCTGTGGCTGCTCCCAAAAGATCTCCAAAACAAACCTCTCCCTAAGCCCAAAATACAATTTACAGAGGGCACTTCCTACCAGCCCCAGGCTGAAAATAAATGAAACAGCAGTGGCACCTTCCCTTGCTTAAGTTACAGCTACCACGGGGAGACCTCATCCCTTAAAAGGGTCTGCTGGACCTACTTCAATCATGTGCATGGTACATCCCAGTGCTTGCCCCAAACACAGGCATGGCAGGCCCTGTAGTGAATCCCAGGCCAGAGCAACCCGACACCTAGATTGATTCTCCAAGATAGTTGCCACATGGGTACAGCTTTCCAGAGCTGCCGCCTCAAAGATGCCCTGCCACAGTGCTGCCACCACTGAAGCAGCCTCACTACCTGGGCACCCCATACCTTAACTGGGCTCCAGAACCCCCTTTGATCTGTGGTGCACCCATTTCCTTAGGTCCAACTTCTTCTGCCTCCTGCACATTCCTTGCTTTGCAGCCAATGTCCAACTACCAGGGCCATCCCTCCCGGAACCCTCAAGATTGCTGCTACACTTTCTTGCCCTCCCCAAGTGGAGTACTAGCCTCTCCTTGCACTGACTCTGCTGCCTGCCGACCTGACTAGGCCAAAGGTGGGCCCCCCCCTTCGGGACACTGTCCCTGCGCCCACCACTGACTCCTCCACTCTCTTCTCCCGGGACAAACCAGGGCTTTTATATCACCCCCTTGCTGCTACCCCCTGGCGGCAGCATAAATAAGGGCAAGGCTGGGGGGAATCCTAAACTAAACACTATGCTGGGGGGAAGGGACCCAAAAAGGGATTAGTAAGCCCACCCATAAGGGGGGCTTACACAGTTACCAAAGAATAAAACATATATATATACTGTATATATATATATATATATATATATTCAGATTTGTAAGCAGATTTAAACCAGACCTATATCGATCCTAATTTAAATTTTCAAATTAATTTAGCTGTAATAAAATAAAACATCTGGAGCCCCCACTGAGCCCTTCTATATTAAATAATATGAGAGGTAAGAGGAAGGGCTGACATTAAACCTGTGTACTTTTTCTACAAGTTGTAACATTATACTTTATTACAGAATAGTAAATTATTGTATGAAGTGTAAAATCAAGTTTAAGTCTGCTTCCACATATGGAATGGTAGACTTTGGCCATGGTCGCTGCAGGCCAGGAGCAACATGCCAGAGTACCCCTTCACAAAAGCTCTGTATACCAGCATTTCCATAATGTATGCCAAGAACACTGTAACAGACCTTTTCATACCTTAAACTTGCAGCCATGGATGAGATTACCAGATCAAAAGATCACTTCCACTGACAGATCTGGAGACAGCAATCAGATACAATAAGTTGTAGAACAGCCAGCTGGCCAAATCAGCTGAGTGGAAGGGGGAAGGCAGAAAAGTGGGGCAGATGGGGGAGTCAAGTGCTGCCTAGATCTGCTGGTGGCAGACAAGTGGCCATTGCTTCCTGACTGCTGGACAGGCAGTGGTGTCAAGAGCTGACTGGATCCAGCAGTGGTGGGTGAGCGGCCATTGCTCAGTGGTCCCAGAGAAGGCAGTGAGGTTGGGAGCTGGATCCACCAGTAGCAGACAAGCGTATGATGCTCTCTGACCCCAAGGTTGGCAACAGGGTCTGGAGCTGATTGGAGCAGCTGATGGTAGATAAGCTGCCATTACTCCCTGACCCATGGGCAGGCAGCAGAGTTGGGAGCTGTGTGGAGATGCTGATAGCAGATCAGTGGCTGTTTCCCAACACCAGGGAAGGCAACAAGGTCAAGTTGGTAAGAGAACTGCGGCACTTCAGGAGCTCCCCCAGTACTCCCGGTGCCAGAGTTCACTAAGTTGGGGTCCAGAGACATGAGGGCTGTGGTGCAGAAGCTGCAACAGTATTTGTTTAAAGAGTGCCAGTGACCATTCAGGGAATGAATACATACATAATAATGAGCTGCTCATGAATAGGGTTCTTTAATATGCATGAGTAGCTCATTGTTATGTACATATTTTTTTCCAGAGCGGTCATTGCACTCTTTAAACAAATTGTTTCCTGGCTTCTGCACCACGGCCCTCATGCATCTGGACCCCAAGTAAGTGATCTTGGAGTCCGAGAGCACAGGGGGAGCTCCTGATGCACTGCTATTGTGGCGAGAAGAAAAATAGTGCATATGACAGCGGAATGCTTCACAGAATGTGGAGGTGACTGTGAAGCAACTCCTAAATGTTGTTCAATCAGAGTGGAGACCTTCTTTTGCTCGCAAGAGGTCTGCAGGGCTCTGCCCACTGCAGCTCTAAAAACAGTACAGACTGGATGGACCTTGGTCTTTTTCTGCCTGCAGAATTTTCTGTTCTATTTCTGATGTCCGAAATGGTTGATAGTTTCTGCAGTTTATTGGATGCTCCCTAGATTCTCATATTTTCACCACTGACCTATAGCCTAGTATTTCATTTTCATTCATAAAAAGGACCACTAGCTATCTCCTATTATGGCTAGCACTCCTTTATATGAATGAAAACTAAATACTAGGCTATATGTCAGTCGAGAAAATACAGGAGGATTTTAAGGGGCATCCAATAGGGTGCTGAAACTATCAAACAAATACCTCAGCAACTGGTGCTGGGTACAAAAGACAGAGACTATGTAATGGCTACTGTTGTACCAAGAAAAAGTGAAAGCCATGAAACGTTGGTTCTCATGTGATTTTTGGTGACACAGCAATACAATAAATTTGAAGTATGTATTTTTTTATAATAGGAACCCAGCTCTATTTTTGATTTAATACACTACATTGTGTTGCTGTTAAGGTCTCACTCAACTTGATATCATCGCATTCTCAGACAAGGGACATATAGTAACACCCCCTGGCCCTGTCATACTACTAATGTCCAAAATGGCCCTTAATTAAATTGTATATCTGCAATGAGTTTAAGTGGATCATGGGACAGGATGCTGAAAGCAGATGTGTACCCCAGCTGTCAACTTGACAAACATGACAAAATGGATGGCATTGTATCATAGAGGTTAGAGTAATGAGCTGTGAATGAGCTTGGTAGCTTCAACAGACCTGGGTTTGATTCCTACAACCTCCACGTACATACTGTGTGACTCTAAGCAAGTCACTTAACCCCACCAGTGCTCTTAGGTAGCCCCTGAAAACAGGCAGTTATGCCTAGTGGGCCTTACCCAGTTACAAAAGAATAAAAATTTAAAAAGTGGCGTGGAAGACTGTCTTTTCTAACTGGTGTGCAAGCAAAGTATCTTGAAAGCGATGACTGGGTAGTTCTCTTTCCCAGAGGTGCCATAAACCATGAAGTTGATGCTTTTTCCCTTTCCTGGCACATTTTGTGCCTGATTTGTTATATTTTAAAGGGATCTAACATCTGTTCCTACCACACTGTGATACCATATTAATTTACATGGCATTTTTATGCTAAAAGGAAAATAGAGAATGATGATTCTTTCACGGCTTAACTCTTCACCCCATGTTCTGTAATTATGACTGCGACTCCTTTCCATTCTATATTGACTGGAGTGTTGATAGATGTGCTTATGTCACCTCTGGCAGTTGTTATCCAGGGAAGACAGAGGACCTAGTGGATACATCAATAAACTGTGCAAGACTCAGGATACTGTAAGTTTAAATACTACCACAGCCACATGCTTACTGCATGAATATATGCCAGTCACTTGAAGCTGGGAAGAAGCAGGACAGCCAGCAGTGTTTAAACATAGAGCTGTTTCTCAGTTGGATTATCCTAATAAATTGTTAATAAAAAAAAAGAGAAAAAGAAATGCAATAACTTTTAAAATCAGCACAGAAATGTTACAGCGACACAAAGATAAGCTGCACTATTCTGGGTAGGGCTTATTAGCTTTTAATCTGTGGTTTCTGCAAAATGGAAATCCATATTACAATTTAAATTGCAGATTTTTGCAGACATTTGTCACTGATTTGCTAAGAGTGCTGTTTAGAACTGCAGAAGGCTGACTCATTGTTTTACTATTGTAGAATTGCAGTAGTGTATATCTGCAACATTTTTTAATTATTTTCTCTTTCCAGCCTTTCCCCTGCCTCAAATCTGACCCAACAATCGCCCAGCCCCAAAACAGTTCCTACCTGTTGGAGGAGATCCTTCATCAGAACACAATCTAGTGAGGGAGGACATGGGGAGACAGTAGAATTCAAGGGTATTAGCTCTATAAAACTATTGTTGGTTATTTTCCCTACTTGCCCCCCCCTACAAAGACATCATCAGCAAGTACTCCCACCATTCACATGAATTTGTTTACCAACACAGATTCAGTTGATGTCCTCTGCTCTTTGCAGTATAGCTCCCTGTTGTCTTTACTACATATCTGGCCAGGTGGCAAGTGTGTACCAGTCCAACCTGCCTCCCTTCTCCAGAGCCTGGTGGTAGCCGGGCAGACACCAAGAACCCCTGCTAGCCACCAATGGTGGTCCATGTCTGCATCATGAATCCAGTCTTCTGACATGGCATGTGCCTCCCAACCCCTACTGCCCCATTTTCAGGCCACCCAGATTTGCAACTTTTAATGATTCTTTCATACTATTAACAAAAAAAAAAAAAGAAATGCTGAAGAATGTTTTAAGAACAATATCAAATTTCTGGAAAACTGGACAGCTACTTGAGTGTCTAACTCTTGGATTTTGCAATGTAAGGCATTTGCAGAGTTTTAAATTAAACTGTAAAAATTCATGATGTGTGAACCTCCATCTATCTGGAAGTGCTACAGTATTTTTCCTAATATGGCATTTATTGTAGAACCTCACTCATGCCGAATCCACTCCACCCCATAAAGATGAGTTTGTGATTACTGAGTGCAGTAAAATATAATAATGCAATTTCTGAAGTTTTAAATGTAACCCATCTACTAAACACATCTAAACTAAAACAAGAGTCTCAACCCTTATTAAAATAGATTGCTCATTCTGCCAATATTGTTTTTAATGTTGGTTTTAATGTTTAGATTTACAGTGGTGCTCAGTGTCAGGTTCCTTCTTGCCTAGTCATGTTGTGACACTATTTTCTTATTGTGATATTATATCCAAAAAGGGTTGAAAGTGTCCCTTTCTTCAGGGTGTCTAAAGATCACTATGTAGCCCCCCTTATCCTCCTCTTTTGTCTAGGGTCCCAGTGTTATAGCGAGGGGAAGGGGCACACTAGACCCAAAGAGCACCTCCAGACACTTCTTAAAAATAGGAAATGAGACAGGCCTCACCTTTCAAACATGAAGTCTTGCTGTATTCTGACAATCTGCAGTTAGCTCCAGCCTTTGAACTGCCCCAGAGAGTAGAGAGTTAATTTTCTATACAGTGCATAGAGCGTTGAGCTCAAGCTCGGTTGAGGTCTCTTTCTGCAGCACTTTGAAACACAACCGTCAGATTCTTTACTCCGCCTCACTGAACAGTCGCTCCGGGAATTTCTCCTTCTGCTCAGTTCAAAGTCAGTTAAAGTTGTTGGTTTCATTCCGGAATTATTGCCGCATTGTTGGTTCAGGCTCTGTCTGCGGTACCGTGAGTACTTTATTTATTTATTTATTTATTTATTGAATTTTGATAACCGGGTAGGCCCAGTGGGCCCCAGAGGTCCCTTTTTCAGGGGCGACCCGGGTGTAACAATTACATGCAGGAAGCAGATCAGTACAGTCAGGTGATAGTAATGTTTTTACAATAGAAGACTTCATAGGATTACAGGCAGCAGGTAGTGGAAGACATACAGGCAATAGGACATGGAAGTTACACGTGAAGAACATTTTATGTAACAGGTGCAAGATTAGTTAGAGAGTGCTTTGGTAAGGCAAGCAGATAGTTTTTCTGTTTACTTTGTGGAAATTGTAAAACTGTATTTCGATCGGTTCTGCTAAACCAATCAAATATATTGAATTCTTGTGTTTTCTTTAGTGAGTGGTTGCTGGTCCTTATCGGCTTTAAAAAACAAATAAACATGTTTTAACGTTTTTTTCCAATACCCGTATCACGGTTAGAAACCGATAAGGGAGTCTTGCCTGGCGGTTGCCGAAAAAAGGGTAAGTTTGGATAGGTTGGCCATGTCTAAGAAACCCAAGAAAAAAAACTGGACCCACTGGGTTTCAACACTGCAGTGAGTGTAGGGAGGTCTTTGCTAAGGCCAATCCCCACACCACCTGTGTTTATTGTCTGGGGTTTGACCACCTTGATACAGACTGCCAAATTTGTAAAAACTTTCCTAAGTCTACCCTGGAGAAAAGATTAGATAGATTTAGGGAAAAGGAGGCCGAGAAGTCCGATGACCCGGATGGCCAGCCCGGTTTGGTTCCGACCGAACCAGAAGGAGTGCCTTCTGACCAGGGCGATACTTCTTCAGGCAAGAGGAGAGCTGATCCTGAGGGATTGGTTCCTACAAAAAGGAAACATAAAGACAAGTCAGCTGGTTCAGATCCAGAGGTTCATGTTCCGACCACTGATAAGATTGCCCAAGCGATTCGGATTGTTGAATCGCTTCGCCCGGTTCTGTCCGGTCCGGCTCCGTTAGCTAGGGGTTCGGTTCGGTTGGTTCCTCCGGCTCAGGATTATGCCCCTGAAGATTTTTATGAACCAGAATTTGAGAAGGAGGGGGATTATAAGCAAGATGAGTATGATGGAGCAGAAATTCTGGATGTGCCCATTGAACTGGACATCTCCCCAGACAGACCTTCTGGTGTTTCCCCTCCTAGGCTCTCTGAGTCCCCTCCCCACTACCTGTTCTACAGGAAAGTGGCTGAAACTCTCCAGCTCCCTATGGAGGAGGCTACAGAGGATCAGGAGGAGCCTGATTTTGTTGAAATGATGGACATCCCAGAGTCCAGGAGGCTGTCTATTCCCCTACACAAATCATTTGGGAAACAGACACAAAAATGTTAAAGTCTCCTAATTCTGTACCTCCTGTTGATAGAAGAATGGACAACAGGTACACCTTACCAGGCTCAGACACAGAGTTTTTCTATCAGCAATGCAGCCATGTTGGGGTTGTGCAGGCTGCAGCCTGTGACAGGGCTAATGTTCCCTTGGCTTCACACCCCCCAGATAAAGACTCCAGGAGGATGGATGCCTTGGCTAAGAAACAATACATGGTATCCTCTTTGGGACTCAGGCAGGCTAATTATATGGCCTATGCAGCCAGGTACCAGAAGTCCAGGTGGGATACTATACTGGCACTGGCTAAACCAACCTCCCCTAAGCTGGCCAAGGAGCTGGAGGAGGTGGTTGCTGATGGGATTGAGGCATCTAAGGTACAATTTCATGCTGTTGTGGACTCCAATGATGTGTCATCAAGAGTCATGGCTACATCTGTGGCTCTTCGGAGAATGACTTGGCTCAGATGTACTAGCCTCTCACAGGACACCCAGACTAAGGCCATGGATTTCCCTGTGGAAGGTAATTCTCTGTTTGGGGAGTAGACAGAGAATTACATGAAAAAAATGGAGGAATATAGGACCACTTATAGGAGTACACAGGCCAAAGAAAGGCAGGCAACTCCTCAAAGACAGCAATCTAGGGGAAGGGGCAAGCCTTTTCATAGGCCTTTCTACCAAGCACAGGCCTCTTCTCCCTTTTCACAGAGGGGGTTCTTCAGAGGGAGAGGCAGAATGGGGATGAGCAGGGCTGCATCCACTCCTCAGTCTAAGGCCCCTGCCAAGCAGACACCCTGATGGGCCTGCCTGGGTCGACTCTCCTATCCCTGTAGGGGGCAGGCTGGCTTACTTTGTCCAGGACTGGGTGTCTGTTACTTCAGACAAGTGGGTCCTGGAAGTAGTAAGCCAGGGACTGGTCCTCTGCTTCAAAAAATTTCCGAAGATGAGGGCAAGATCTTTTCCACCTGCAAGTCTCTCCAACACCTTTGCCCTAGAGGCAGAGGTTTCATCTCTTCTGGCCTTACGAGCCATAGAGAGAGTTCCTACCCTACACTGGGTCAAAGGTCTGTACTCCAGGTACTTTCTTACCCCAAAAAAAGACAGGGGAGTGGCAATCCATCCTATTTTTAAGATACCTGAACAAACATCTTTTAAAACCAAGGTTCAAGATGGTGATTCTGGGAATAATTCCTCCCTCTCTAAGGCCAGGGGACTGACTAGCCTCCCTGGACCTCAAAGATGCCTACTTTCACATCCCCATCAGGTGCTCCCACAGAAAGTACCTCAGGTTCAAGTTGCCCTCAGGCCATTATCAGTTCAAAGCAATGCCCCTTTGGTCTAACATCAGCTCCAAGGGTTTTCACAAAGTGCCTGGCAGTAGTAGTTACCTTTTTAAGAAGGCAAAAGATTTCCATTTTTCCATATCTGGACGACTGGCTCATAGTGGGTCAGTCTCCAGACCTAGTCAAGTCAGACCTGCAAGTGACCCAGCAAGTGCTCACTTCCCTGGGATTTCTTCTCAACCTCTCCAAGTCAGTTCTTGAACCGGTGCAGCTTCTTACCTTTATAGAGGCAGAGCTAGATACTGTCAAAGAAAGAGCCTTTCTTCCCCTGGAAAGGGCAAGAGTTATTATAGAACTGGCTTCTTCTTCAGCCTTCAGGTGTCCCGGCCAGCAAGGCATTTCCTTCACCATCATGTGGTACATCAACAAGCAGGGAGGCACTCAGTCCATGGCCTTGTGCAAGGAAGCCATGAAACTGTGGTCCCTGGCTTATTCTCTGCAGACCTCTCTGATAGCAGTCCACCTGCCAGAGAAGGACAATGTGCTAGCAGATGCACTGAGCAGGATCTCCCAGGGCCATCACGAATGATCCCTGGACTCTCTGGTGTTAAAAGTGATTTTTTCAAGGTGGGGCACTCCAAAGATAGATCTCTTTGCAGCCCCAGACAATCATCAACTTCCTCTGTTTTGTTACAGACCCCCAGTCTTGGGCTCAGTCCCTCTGGATGCGCTGATGTTGAACTGGGAAGGGAAATTTCTCTATGCCTTCCCTCCCTTTCCTCTACTGTTCAAGGTTCTGGTCAAAGTGAGGTCACAACCCTGCAAAATGATTCTGATTGCTCCAGATTGGGCCAGGCAGCCCTGGTACCCCCTCTTACTGTCCCTAGCAGTCCATCTTCCCCTGTCTTTTCCCAGGAATTATAACCTGTTAACCTCCTCTCAGGGGAGGATTTGGTACCCCAATCTTCGGTCCCTCAATCTCAAGGCATGGCTCTTGAAGAGTTGGAGTATGCAGATTTGCATCTGTCCCAAGGGGTTCTGGATATTCTCAAAGCCAGCCACCAGAAACACTTATGACTCCAAATGGAAAAGATTCAGCATTTGGTGTTCCAAGAAGCATATATCTCCAGACACTGCTGAATTGCCTACAGTTCTGGATTATATGGTCCATCTTAATGGTCTAGGCCTCAGACCAGCTACTCTCAAGGTACACTTGTCAGCTGTTTATGCTTTGCTGTCAGTGGGAAATCCTTCCTTACTGTCTTCTCACCCTGTATTCTGTAAATTTTCCAAGGGATTGCTTCATATCAATCCTCCCTTTAGGGATCCTGCCCCCTGCCTGGGACTTAAATGTTTGCATTGCTCAACTTATGCAACCCCAATTTGAGCCTATGTCCTCAGCAGAGCTTAAGTACTTGACTAGGAAATCTGTGTTTTTGGTAGCCATTACCTCTGCCAGACGTATCAGTGAATTGCAAGCCCTGTCAGTGAACCTGATTTTATCTCCTTCCATAGAGATAAAGTGGTCCTTAGAACCAATAGGAGGTTCTTGCCCAAAGTGGTTTCAGTCTTCCATTTGAATCAGTCCATGTCGCTCCCTGTTTTCTTCACTGATCATTCTTCCTCAGGGGAGAGAAGGCTTCACAGTTTAGATGTTAAAAGAGCCCTTAGCTACTACATAGAGAGTACTAAGGGTCACAGGTTTGATTCCCTACAGTTGTTCCTCACTTATGGGGAAGTGGGAAAGGGCAAACCTGCCACCAGGAGAACTATTGCCAGGTGGATCATTTCTTATATACAATTCTGCTATGAGAAACTGGGAAAAATTCCACCCTCAGGCCTGAGGACTCATTCCACAAGAAGTACAGCTGCTTCCCTGGCTGCTTCCAGGGATATCCCTCTGTTAGAAATTTGTCAAGCAGCAACCTGGAAAACAGGCCATACCTTTACTCTCTGGATAGCCAGGCTAGGAGTGATGCTCGGTTTGGCACAGCGGTACTTCAGAGCCTATTCCCAAAGTAGGTTCTGTCCCTCCTCCATGGAGGTACTGCTTGGTAGTCTGCAGATTGTCAGAATACAGCAAGACTTCATGTTGTTTGAAGAAAAAATTACTTACCTTAGTACTTATGTTTCTTCTAATGGAGTCTTGCTATATTCTGACCTCCTTCTCTGCCTCCCCTCTCAGAACCTGGTTTTGGGAAGTGGGTGGGCAGGCGCAGTGTTGCACCCCAGGGGTGCTTCATGCACACCCTCCATTTTATCTGGGTGCTTTTGTATTATGATCTTTTATTTTTGGATCGGTTTTGGTTTTGGGTTTCCTGACTTGAGTCTTCCTTTGGAAATCCAAAACTTTATGTTGCCAGTTGGCTAGTTAAAATGTTTACAATTTCCACATAGACAGCTAGTGTTTGCTCGTAAGAATCTGATGGTTGGGTTTCAAAGTGCTGCAGACAGAGACCTCAACTGAGCGTGAGCTCAACGTTCTATGCACTGTATAGAAAATTAACCCTCTACTCTCCGGGGCAGTTCAAAGGTTGGAGTTAACTGCTGATTGTCAGAATACAGCAAGACTCCATTAGAAGAAACACAATTACTAAGGTGAGTAATTTTATCTTCTTGCGCAGGTCTCTTCTTACCAGGTGGAATTAGCTCAGGCACCGTGGCTTCTGCAAGCTTCGAGGTGAATGGGGGGGCCTTTTTTGGAAGAAAGGTGAGGAATAATTCACTGAAAACTCAGCACCACTAAGTAAAAGTGAAAATAGAAAATTACATTTTGGTTCAGAATGATCAGAACAATAAATAAATTAAACTGAGCAGCTCCATGGAGTTGAGAGCTTGAGAAATGGCAGTCAAAGGGCATTTACATTGGCCACAACTAAAATATTTTCCAGCTTAAAGCTTAGATCAAAACTGACTCCACACATCGCCAGATTGAGCTGAAAACTAGCTCAAACCCTCTCCTAGACTGGCTGTCCTTTTCCTTTACCTAGGGGAGAGTGTCTTACTCCTCCCTGCTCCCAAATGTTACTTCCCACCAGAGCCAAAGCAGGTGCCACCGCTCCTTTTACTCCAAGCCAAGGGAAGCCTCTTGGAGCATGATGACAGTTCCCTCCTTCCAACTTCTGTTTCATAGGCCGCATCCCTTTATGTATCTAATGGGTCCTGCCCCAGATACAGGCCTTGGCAAGCCCTAAGGTGAATCCCAGTATGTGTTCCCAACCCACCTCTTACCTCCAGCAGCGTGCCACCTAGGAATGGCTCCCTGAGCCTGCCACCTCTGGGAGAGCCCTGCCGGGGTCCAGCCTCCACCACAACAGCCCCACTGCCTTGACTCCTCTCCATACTTCTGGTAACTGGACCCCCAGCCTCCAGATGGTACCACTGACTTTCCACCTCCTCACTCCTCCTGCACAGCTCAACCACGGAATCCCTTGTCCCAAACAGCCACCAACTCCTGCCGCCTTCCCTCAGACACCTCCCCAGATGTTGCACTGATGCTGCTAGTTGACACACTACTGATCTGGGGAGATTTGAGGCACCCCAGCCACACTGGCCCTACAACAGCCCACCAAATTTCCAACTCCTCCCAACTCCTAGATACTCAGGCTTAATTACTGGCAAACTCCACCACCTACAGGGCAGACAAGGGAATCACCCCCTCAGCTGACTGATGAAACAAACTGGGGAAAGGAGACAGCATGGATAGTAAGCCCACCCCACAAGGGGTGGGGCTTGCATGTATACAACAACATCATTAACATATCACAGCTCTTTCTCTGAGGATCAACCAAGAAAAAAGCAAAGTGAAAGAACTGGAAGGGGACAGGATCAGTTGTGTTCCAGGACAGTAGCTGCTGCTTGTTGTTTTCACACGGTTCTTGTGGATTTTAATTGGTAGAAGGTTAGTTCTTTTCTTTCTTACTTCTAAAGGGCTAGCAGGGTATTGTTTTGGGGGATGCTGGAAGTTTGAAAACTGATTTGGTGGCTGTAAGTGGGCTCATTTTGTGGATGTTTCACTGTGTAACAGGCTGCGCTGGTGGGGGCCTATTTCTTCTGATTTAAAACCTATTTGGTGGGATTTGCTTGGAGATGGTTATTTGAATTGGAGACCTATATCTGTTAATTTCAAGCCTATTTTGATGTGTTGTTAGTGAAGCTGATTAAATTGGAGACCTGTTTCCTTTGGCAGCAAACATATTTTGGGGGCTTTGAGTTGAATTTGGATTCCTTTTTGCTGACTCCACTAGCTGCAAAGGTTAGTGCATAGTGGGGGAAGGGTGTTAATGGTCTGGCCAGGTCTCACTCAGCCAATTGACTGGAGGCAGAGCTGAATCGGGTTTGAGGTGTTAGCTGCTTTGTCTTCTCAGAAAGAACTGGAAGGGGACAGGATCAGTTGTGTTCAGGACAGTAGCTGCTGCTTGTTGTTTTCATAGGGCTCTTGTGGATTTTAATTTGTAGAAGGTTAGTTCTTTTCTTTCTTACTTCTAAGGGGCTAGCAGGGTATTGTTTTGGGGGATGCTGGAAGTTTTAAAAATGGTTTGGTGGCTGTAAGTGGGCTCATTTTGTGGATGTTTCACTGTGTAACAGGCTGCACTGGTGGAGGCCTATTTCTTCTGATTTAAAACCTATTTGGTGGGATTTGCTTGGGCCTGGTTCTTTGGTTGCTGGGCTTGGAGGAGAGACACAGGGCTGATACACTCTATCTCGAGTCAGGTGTCTGCCCAAGACCCCCCACCCTCCCTCCCCAGAATTCTGCTAATTTATGGGGAACACCTACCCTGCAATTGGAGGAAACGGCTGCAGGTGCAGCTCATGTAGTTCTAGCCACTGGGGGTTGGATTTAAAAGCTGGGAGAGAGGAGCTTAGGGAGTTGTTCATTTCCCCTTATAAGTTTAATGTGTTGTACTGCACCTAGTAACAGGGTCTCCCACGGGGTTGCACCAAGCACTGGGGGCAGGGGACATAGGGAAAGGAGTGCAGGAGAATACTCAGGGGTCACAAAGGGACCCTGGCAGAGGGGGTTCAAAAGGACACTACCACGGAAGCAGGCAGGTAACTGGGGATCCTCACAAAGGAGGGACAGAGGGACAACATTCTCAGGAAAGTAGGCAGATGGCAGATGGCCAGGGCTGGACAGAATGAAGCAAGGTGGGGAGGTGGGTCAGACCTTACACTCAGTAACTGCTTCAAATCTCTTCTTCTGCTCGAGGATGAGGGGGGTGATGTAGCCACGACAGGGGTGGTTAGAGATGGAAAGGAGTGGGGGCAGAAGGCAGGGGCCAGATAGCAGGAAGAACAGGGGGACCTGGAATGCAGGAAAATGGGGAGCAGTGAATCAGAGCAGGAGGGGTTGGGGAAGAGGGAGGAAAGTACAAGAAGGACCAGTTAGGAGGAAAGGTAAAGGAGAAGAACCAGAAGTACAAGGAGAATTCAGTAAAGGGAGCTGAGGGTTTAGGCCAGGGGAGCACGACGAGCAAGGAGGAACTAAATGGAGACAGGAAGGAAGGGAGGACAGGCCAGGCTAGTTTTGCAGATGGGAGAAGGACCAGTCGCAAGCAGTGAGGGGAATTAGAGGTATAGAAGGATACTCAGGAGGAGGAGAGGCATAGGATTGGAGGAGGAGTGGCCATGGTAAATAAGGAGGGTGGCATGTGGCACCCAGATAGGGAGGAACAAGGAGCGGCTGGGCAGGAGGGCGGTAGAAAGGATGAGGGACATGGAAGGGGGGGAAATGGAGGAAAAGGAGCGGTCAGAGTGCTCCTGTTGGGGGATTCTATGATCATGGGTATCAAATGGGATAGGGAGGGAGAAGCCTGGCCAGTTAGAACAAGATGCTTCCCTGGACTAATGGTGCACAGGGCTAAGCACGAGGTATAATAGCTGGCAAAGGATTGTGGGGGGTTCCCCGGACATACTGGTCCACCTGGGTACAAATGACATTGAGGGAAATAGCGAGCTAGAGGTACAGGCAAGATTCAGGGAGCTTGCCAGGGTCTGTCATGACATAGGATGCACAGTTTCCTTCTCAGAAATCCTGCCAGTGCCAAGAGCTAGTGGGGAACACAAAGGAAGATTAGGAGATAAACCAGTGGCTCAGGGGTGGTGTGAGGCCAGAGGTATGGGTTGATGGGGGATTGGGGAGACCTAGGAGGATAAGGAGCTGTATGCTGAGAGATAGACTCCATCTCAATTTGGAGGGGAAGGGAATCCTTAAGTTGAAAATAGAGGGGTTTATTGGTGAAAAGTGGGGTTTAAACTTGTGAAGGGGGGAGGGATGGGAGAAAAGGCTGTCAAGGGGGTGCAGACAAAGGAGGGACTCTGTCTCCACCCCCCTGGGGAGCTGGAGGATTGCGGGAAAAGGCTGACTGGCAAAGTGCAGACCAGGGGAAAACAGAATCCCCATGGGAACACGAGCAGGGGAAATGGAACTATAGGGAAAGGGTGGAAGGTAGTCCTGCTAAATGCCAGGAGCTTGGGCAATAAAATGCCTGAGCTCCAGGCGATGCTAACTGAGGGAGCAGTGGATGTGGCAGCAGTCACTGAGACTTGAGCTACTACAGGACACGACTGGGACCTGAACCTGGAGGGCTACACTATGTTCAGGAAGGACGGGGGAGGGAAGGGGAGGAGGGGTAGCAATGATAGTCAAAAACTGCATTGGCATAGGGGGAGTAGAGGAGGTAGAGGGAACTGTGGAGGCAATTTGGGTCACCTTGATAACAAGGGGGGGACAAGAGAGTAAAAATAGGAGTGGGGTATAGACCCCCTGCCCTGGCGGAGGAGCTGGAGGACAGTCTGGTGGCAGATGTTGGGAGGCACTGCAGACTGGGCAGAGGAACGGTGGTGGTGTTGGGGGACTTAAACATGCCAGAAACAGACTGGGAGACTATGACATCCTCTGTGACCAGGGAACAGAGGTTGTTGGATGTCTTTCAAGACGCATTCCTAACTCAGCAGGTGAGGGAACCGACCAGGGAGGCGTGGGTACTGGATGTGGTCCTGGCAGACAGTGACCAGATTGGGGGCCTGGAGGTAAGGGACCCATTGGCGGGGAGTGACCATGCCACGGTCTGGTTCTGCCTGGACCTAGGTGGGGTAGAAGGCTGCACAAAGACGGAAGTAACCGACTTCAGGGGGGCAGATTTTTATAGAAATGGGAAGGATCCTTAAGGAGCATTTGGATGGGACTGGGTCAGACATGGACGCTGATGGTAGTTGGGAAATCATCAGGAGAGGGGTGCAGGATGCTACCAGCACCTGTGCAAGAGTAAGACGAAAATGCGGTAGGGCCCAAAAACCCTTCTGGTGGACCAGGGAGGTCCAGGAGGTGGTGTGGGGAAAGAAGGCAGCTTATAAGCAATTCAAGTGCTCAAGGAGTGGAAGGGATTGAGGGGAGTACGAGCTGATGGCTAGAAGGGCCACTAGGGTGGTGAGGGCGGCTAAGGCAAGGAAGGAGCAGAACCTGGCCAGGGAAATTAGAAGAGGGAACAAGAGGTTCTTTAGATACATTGGGGAAAAACGAAGAATGAAGGGGCAGATTAGCAGGATTAAATCAGGGAAGAGATGGGCACAAGACCCGGGGGAGCAGGCTGAGGTACTAAATGAGTACTTCACCTAAGTTTTCACCAAGGAAAATGGGGGTGCTGCATCATACATGGGAGGAGACAGAGATACTGAGGAGGGACCCTACCAATCGGCGGGTCTGGGGAGGGAGGCATCACTGGCAGGAGGGGAGGGCTAAGCAGGGAGAAGAGGTCCGGAGTGGAAATCACAGCAGAGAGTGAGGAAGCCCTCAGCTCCTTAAGATGGAGAAAGCACCGAGGCCAGATAAATTACATCCCAGAGTGCTGAAGGAACTTGTGGATGTCCTGGCGAAACCCTGGCGAGCTTTCACACCATCTCTGAGGACAGGGTGGGTGCCCCAGGACTGGAAGGTGGCGCATATAGTGCCTATCCACAAGGGTGGATCAAGGGAGGTGGCAGGGAACTACAGGCCTGTCAGCCTGACATCGGTGGTGGGCAAGGTGATGGAGGGCATTGTCAAGGAGTGGCTAGGGGGGGACCTGGATAAGTCAGGGTGCCTGGATGATAGACAGCATGGATTCATCTAGGGGAAATCATGTCAGACAAACCTAGTGGAGTTCTATGACTGGGTGACGAGTGCCTTGGACCTGGGTAGACCAGTGGACGTCCTCTTTCTAGACTTCAGCAAGGCATTTGACTCTGTTCCTCACGTGGGCCTGTTGGATAAGCTGGGAGAAATGGGGGTGGGGAGCCAGATGATCAGTTGGATAGGCAATTGGCTCCAGGACCAGACCCAGAGGGTCGTAGTTGGCGGGATAGTCTCATCCCCAAGGAGGGTCATTAGTGGGGTCCTACAGGGATCAGTCCTTGGGCCCCTTCTGTTCAACGCCTATGTCTCTGACATAGGGACATGAATCAGGAGTGAGATGAGTCTCTTTGCAGATGACTCGAAACTGGGGGCGATGGTGGATGGGGAGGAGGGAGGGAGGGTGGCCCTACAGGGGGACCTGAAGGCTCTGGAAAGATGGTCTAGAAAGTGGAAGCTGAGGTTTAATGCAGAGAAATGCAAGGTACTCTACCTGGGGGCCAGAAACCCGGGCCAAGTGTACACCCTGGGGGGGGAATGCTACAAGTCTCGATGGCTGAGAGGGACCTGGGGGTGGTGGTGGATGTCAAGATGAACAACTCTGAGACTTGTAGGAGGGCAGCAGCCAAGGCCAACAGGATGCTGGGATGCACCGCTAGGGGGATCACCTCCAGAAGGAGGGAAGTGATACTCCCTCTGTATAACTGCTTGGTGAGGCCGCACCTTGAGTACTGCGTGTAGTTTTGGAGGCCACACTTAAAGGGGGACATTAATCTCCTGAGAGGGTCCAGAGGAGGGCAACAAAATGATTTGGGGCTTGGGGGACAGGACCTATGAGGAGAGGCTCGAAGAGCTAAATATGTACATATTGGAAGAGAGAAGGGACTGGGGGGACATGATAGAGGTCTTCAGGTACATGAAGAGGGTAAATAGGGGAGGAACAGTCAGGGTGCTTTGAAGGAAGGAAGGAGGAGGGGGCCACTAGAGGGCATGGGTGGAAGCTGGATGGGGAAGATTCAGGGGAGAAAGGAGGAGGTGCTACTTCACTGAGAGGGTGGTGGAGCCATGGAATGCGCTGCCTAGGGGGCTGGTGGAGGCAGAGACAGTGGAGGGGTTCAAGAGGGGATGGGACAGGTACAGGGGAAGAGTTCTGGAAGCAAAATCCAATGCAGCAAGAATATCCGGAACTGGGAAGGGAGAAGCCAGAGAAGGTGAGGGGGGCAGCAAGGTCAGCACCCAGGGTGGGGGCTGACCAAACGAGCAGACATGAAAGACCGTTAGGCCTATTCTGCTGGCATTTTAGTACGTTAGTAAGTTGTTATTTTCTTAATTATATTTCCTCCTTGCTGAAGCCAATATGTTCATACAGTATAGTTGACTTTTTCTAAGGCTGCATGAGGACAGTGCAAAGGATCTTGGGAAGCTATTCATGCATTATTAATGCCTGGTTTATCCTTGGCTATGGCCAACCTTCAGACATTAGGGACATCCTGGTGTTTCAGATTTGCATTTTTCTGATGCACCCAAGATCATGTTCAAGGCCATTTACTGGCAAAAGTGCATTCATTTATGTGTGAAAAAGAGTGAGCCTAGTGGCACTGAAGGTTGAGGCACTGGATGCCACACTTCGCCCCACACCGACAACCCAGGTTCAGGAATGAGCCCGGGCCATCAGGGGTCGGCAGGGAGGGAGAGGATTGAGCATCCAGAAGATAGCTCTCCTCTCCCGGGAGGGAAGGGGGTTCATGCTCGGCACTTGACTGGCCTCTGGCAGAAGTCGGAGGTCCGGCAAGCGCAGGGCATACAGCAAGGGATGGGGAGTGGTGACATCGGCGGTGATGCCATAATGTCAGAGTGTGTGCCACTCCCCCAGAACAGAGGAAAAAATTCTCTCCAGGCTCTGGGAAGATGAAGCACTGGAGCAGATCCCTCATAGCTCGCACCTGCCTGGCCATCCAATTCCCGACAAGACCCGAATTGTTTGGGGTGTAGCAGCCCCACCTCGTCCCTGCCCAGGGGGAAGAACCGCAGCTCCATGGGGTGAACAGGAAGGTCCTGGTAAGGTGCCAGAAGTGGGGGCAGACTCCATTGGTGCTCTCGATGAAGTGGAGCTTGGAGAGGCAAGGGCGGATAAAGTATGATTTAAAAAAAAAAATGTGTGAAAAAGACCCTTATTAGATGAATGATTTACCATATAATGTAATGTCCAGCTTTAGCTCTAACTAGGATGACATAAAGGAAATCGGCTATTACAACTGTAGCAAATGGAATCTTCCAGGATGCTTTTTGTATATGTCTGTCTGTCTGTCTGTATTGGATTGCAGTTTTTTACATTTGATGTGCGCCTGCTCACCAAATGTTTTGTCAGAAGTGACTAGGGATTCAGGGGTGTGGCACTGTTGAGCCCATTGCTGTTCACAAAAGCATGGGCTCGGCAGTCTACTCCAGTGACCATGCGCTGTGGTCCTCACATCACTCTCAGCCTGGTGGGCTGAAACTTCATGTACTTCAAAGGACTGAGCTGTTCTAATCAGAGATGGCTTCAGTCCTTTGCTATACATGAAACTGGTCAGCAAACAGCTGAGTGCTTTTCACTGCAGGAGCTTGCCAGCCTGTAAAAAAGGATACCTTCCATCGATGTCTGTTTCAGCTGCCCGTCCCCAGTCCAACCCACATTTTTATAACAGCATGGGGGGTGCTCAGTCTTCTGTACCAGTTGCCATTCTCCACCCTGCCTGTTTTAGTAATGCCGCACCGGGGAGCCCACACCCGGTGCTGCCAAATATGACAGTGACACTGAGAGGTGCTCAATCTCCCAGTGTCCGTCCCTCATCCGTTATTTTTTTTTTATTAGATTAAACCTATAAAAAAGAAAACCATCCATCAATGCATGTTACAGCCCCTGTTGTAACTCCCTCCTGAGCCCAACCCACATTATTATTAGGGCACTGGGGTGCCCAATCCCCCGTGCCAGCTGCCACTCCCTATACTTCCCCTTTTA
The DNA here is from genome assembly GCA_016271365.2 of Neoceratodus forsteri. Classification (NCBI taxonomy): domain Eukaryota; kingdom Metazoa; phylum Chordata; order Ceratodontiformes; family Ceratodontidae; genus Neoceratodus; species Neoceratodus forsteri. The sequence continues at coordinate 837,014,457 of CM057455.1, forward strand.
GTAATGCAGCACCATGGAGCCCACCCTCGGTGCTGCAAAATATAACAGTGACACTGGGGGGTGCCCAATCCACCAGTATCGCTACCTGTAAAAGACAAAACCATCCCTCATTGTTTTTTTAATTTTTGTAAACCTGTAAAAAAAAGAAAACTGTTCATCAATGTCTGTTGCATTGTTATCATCCCCACTCAATCCTCCCACTCAGCACCCACCACAACCCAAGTCCTTACCTACCCCCTGCGGGTCCAACTCTGTAATCCTCTATGGACCACAGACACGTCATCACTTTTCAGCGTGGGACCGTGAACTGAGGAAATCAGGTATGTGGTTTAATGTATTTCAACAGGGGTTTGAACTTAGCAGCACAACTTGGCCATTTTTCAATATTTTTGCCCCACATTTTGAACATACCTTTTTTGGGACACCCCCTCATGAACAATGCAAGTGACATTGGGTAAATCTGTCCTGAAAGGTGATTTTGTGGTCACTGCACAAAGTCTTCTTTTGGGCAGAAGTAGAAAATTTGCCCCACTATTGTTCATAAGGTCAGGTCATATGGAGGCTACGTTAAAAATGTGTTGAAAAATATTTAAAAAAACAACAAAGTTATGAGCCTATGTTGAAGTTTGCAAACATAGGCTCATAACTTTGGCAATTTTCAATAGTTTGCCTCAAATTTTCAACATAGCCATTTCTTCATGGCACCTCACGAATGTGATAGCTGACATTTTTCAAATCATGGCCAAAATGCTTTTTCGCATCCCAAAAGGCGTTTTCACAGTTGCTGCACAAAATCACCTTTTAGGCAGGAGTTGAAAATTTTCTCCACTGTTGTTCATGATGTGGGTCTTGAGAAATCTGTGTTGAACTTTTGAGGCAAAAATGTTAAAAAACAATAATATTATGAGCCTATGTTGGAATTTATGAATGCAGGCTCGTAACTTTAGTAATTTTCAATATTTTGACCCCAAACCTTCAGCATTGCCATTTCTTCACAGCACCTCACGAATTTGATAGCTGTCACTTTTCATATCCTGGCCAAAATGTGTTTTCACACCCCAAAAGGTGATTTCGCAGTCACTGCACAAAATCACCTTTTGGGCAGGAGTTGAACATTTTCTACACTATTGAACATGAGGTGGGTTCATAAGAAGGAGATGTTGAAAATTTGGTTTACAAATATTAAACAATATAGTTGTGAGCCTACATTGAAGTTTACAAATGTTAGCTCATAACTTTGGTCATTTTCAATATTTTGCCCCCAAATTTTCAACATAACCATTTCTTCACAGTACCTCATGAATGTGACAGCTGTCATTTTTCAAATCCTGGCAAAAATGTGTTTTTGCATCCAGTCAGGTGATTTCAGTCACTGAGCAAAATCACCTTTCAGGCAGGAGATGAAAATGTTCTCTTCACTTGTTCATGAGGTGGGTCATAGGAAGGCTATGTTGAAAATTTGGGGCACAAATGTTAAAAAACAATAAAGTTATGGGCTGAAATTTATGAATGCAGGCTCGTAACTTTGGTCATATTCAGTATTTTGACCCCAAACTTTCAACATAGCAATTTTTGTACATCACCTCATAAACATGATGTGACATTTTTAAAATCCTGCATGAGACCTGTTTTCACACCTTTAGTGAGAGACATTTCAGCCAATGTACTAAATGGTGCACATCATGCCTGTAAGGTGAATCCTAAAACAAGTCTCTTCAAAAGCTGGGGTCAAAACATTAAAAACAAAAAAACTGTTTAACAAGCATCAAATGTTTAGCATTGACAAATGCTTGTCTTTTATATTAATTAAAGTCTTTTTGCATGTATTTTTGATTCATTTGAATGACTTACAGGTGAGTTTTATGCCACTTTGAAAGCATATATGGCCAAAAGTAACATGACAATCCTTGTTTTTCTTGTGCTATATTCACAACCATATTCCTCATCTAATAAAAACATTTTAAGAAGATAGCATGGTATTTACAGTATATGGTTTATGCATAAAAACATACAAAAGTGTCTCACCCAAGAGGACATCATCGTATTGGTAATAGAAACATAGAACATAGAAACATAGAATTTGACAGCAGATAAGGACCGCTTGGCCCACCCAGTCTGCCCATTTCCCTACCTAATGGATAAGCTGCAGATCCTAGTTAACCAGCAGCCTACTTCTTCCTGCCCCCAACCCCTAGAATTGCCTTATGACTGTCCCATGCATGCTTGAATTCCACCACTGTTTTTGACTCTACAACCTCCTCTGGAAGGCCATTCCATGCATCCACAACCCTCTCTGTGAAAAAATACTTCCTTAAATTACCTCTGAGCCGCCCCCCCATCTTCAAATTGTGCCCCTTGTTCTTGCACACCTTTTTTTGAAAGATGCTACCCTCTTGGACTTGTTGATTCCTTGAGGTACTTGAAAGTTTCTATCATGTCCCCCTCTCCTCCTTTCCTCGAGGCTATACATATTAAGCTCCTTAAGTCTCTCTTCATATGTCTTCCGGTGCAGACCCTGCACCATTTTAGTGCCCTCCTCTGGACAGCTTCCATCCTGTCTATGTCTTTGCGAGATTGGGTCTCCAGAACTGCACACAGTACTCCAGATGGGGTCTGACCAGCTGTCTGTACAGAGGATAATAACTTCCTGTTTTCTACTGGTGATGCCTCTCTCTATGCATCCCAGTATCCCCCCAGCCCCCCTTGCTGCCCTCTCACATTGCTTGCCCACCTTTAGGTCATCTGATATGACTACCCCTAGGTCCCTTTCCATTTTTGTTGTTGTTAGTTTCTCACCCCCCATTGTGTACTCTTCCCCTGGGTTTTTGTTTCCCAGGTGCATTACCTTGCACTTCTTAGCATTGAATCTAACCTGTCACACATTTGACCATTCCTCTAACCTTGCCAAGTCCATTCTCATCCTTTCCACCCCACCTTGTGCATCAACTCTGTTGCAGATCTTTGTGTCATCTGCAAAGAGACATACTTTTCCTTCCAGTCCGTCTGCAATGTCGCTTATAAAGACATTGAAGAGGACTGGTCCTAATACTGAACCCTGCTGCAAACCTCTCAACCTCCTGCCTCATAAATCAGGGACAAGGCTTAAAAAAATCAGGGACAAAGGACCAAAATCAGGGACACTTCTTCAAAATCAAAGATATCCACTCAGAAAGCTGGTAGAATAAAGGGCTTAGTGTAAAATGCATTTTCTAAAGAATAACAAGTCTGTAACTTTAATGTTTGACATTAGTTTGTGCTTATAACCCCCACTGTTTGGTCAGGGAAACACAATTTTTAGGAGGGACAGAGTAAAATTTTGAAGCTAAATCAGGGACGTCCCTGAAAATCAGGGACAGTTGAGAGGTATGCCCTGCGGTACCACACTAGTAACCCCCCTTTCTTCAGAGTGGAATGTACATTTTTTTTTTATAATGGTGGAATAAATAAGGAAAGCATGTAACAAATGCCATGTCCTTCTTTTATCCTCTTGCAGTCATGCTGACACCTAAAACAATGATGTTGTTACTAATAATGCATTCAGATCCCTTGCTGTTTGTTTATTTATTTTCAGCAAGAGGCATTGCCTCACCATGTAACTCAAAAACAGGCATGGAAATCCATCGTTCATTTTAGGAATTTTCAATGTTTATATGACCAGCATGTACTGAGAAAAACATCAATATGACATGTGGGGCAGAAACATCAGGAAATATCATTAACTGCATCTTTCATTCTTTACTGAAATAAATATTGCATTTGAATGAGTAATATCTTAGTGAATGATGTGTTATGTTCAAGATACATAGAAAATAAAGATGTGCAATAATTCATGAAATAACATCAGGTTAGCGAATAAATCCTATTCTAGTTACAGAAAGTGATACTGAGTAATACTTTGAAGGAGCAACTTGTTGCCGACTGACTTAAACCACTTTTCATTTGCTGCCGTCAGTTTGTTACAAATTCACTGTTAGGCTGTTCACTATCTTGTCGCTCTTTGTGTTCTTGCTTACACTGTACTAGAGCCAGATGTAGGAACCCCTGCTTACTTCATACACTCCAGATCATGCTTCTGTATTAGGAGAGGGCCACACAGTGACAGCGTGTTTTGCATCGTTCAGATGTGTTGTGTTTACTATAACATTATATAACACTTAACAAGCAGTGACATAAGTGGTGAATTATCCTGTATCTGTATCTGTATCTCTGTCTCTAGGGTTGAAGAACACAAAGTGCATAAAGTAGGAAAAGCAAAAACATTAGGGTTTTGTATCTCCAGAGTACTGGAAAATCAGTGGTGGGCTCTTCCTTAGGGTTGGAAACCCTAATGCCCACCTCTTCCTCCCAGCCCATAGCTTCCTGTCTGAAGCACAAGGTACAGTTCCAAGCCAGTGCCTCATACTATTACACTCTTGAAAGCTAGAGAAGTATGGCAAGCCAGATGTTATCAACAGAATCTGTTGTAGCTTTCTTCATACAGAACCCATTTGCTCAGTTGAGGGGATGCATATTAGGGGTCACAACCCCAAAGAAGAGCCATCCACTGATTCGGCAATACTCCAGACACATTTTTCATTTCACTATGTTGTGCACTTTGCATTCTTCAGCCCTAATGTCTGAATTAACATTGTTTATTGAAATCAATTTCCCTTCTTTTTCTGGTACTGCAATAATATCCTTATTCATGCAGGTCCCTCTGGGATTTGCATGAAATGAAATAAACAGAATATTGGAGTCATTGGTATACCTGCTTCATCAACCAACTAACAAGTGAAAGACAACAGTGTCTTAATAGTTGTAGTTACACTGTTGCATTGTACGATGGTATGGTGTAATGGTGCAACTGCAAGTATTATAACTACTAGCTGAGATACAGCAATAGTAATAAAGATTTTTACCTGGGTACAGTGGATTGTGGGATGCTTGCAGAAACATCCAGTCATGCCTGGAAAATAACAATAGCAACATGGTCACAAAGGATCTGCAACTCTTTCATAACTAATTGGGACAAACAAGGTACTCTAAACATAAAACAATTCTTATCTGATACACATGGTCAGTGTCCTCCAATGCCAGTGCTGCCATCCAGTGGACCTCTATATCAATCAGCACTGTAGAGTGGAAAGGAGTTGTAGTTTTATTTTGGGGGGTTAAAGTGGGTTGGTCGGGAGGGTAGATACTGGTACCATGGCAGCAACCTGAGTTTGTCAACAGATTTGGGTCACTCATGGAGGCCAGTGTGGGAGGTTGTGGACTGGATTCAGCATCCCTGGGCCCACTCTCTTCTCAGGTGGCAGGGGGGCAACTTGCTCCACTCATCGGTCATCACCAGGACAGGATGATGCCGCCTCCTTTCCCACCCCATGCAACACTGACAGGGTGACAGACTGGCAAAATGGCTGACAGTCAATGGGCAGATGTCCATCCCCCTCTTATCCCCTTCATTGTGAGAATCTTTGGGGGGAACCAAAGGTACAAGCTAAGTTCCTGAGATGGAGAGTGGTGGGGTTTGGTGAAAGACATTAGTAGGGAGCCTGTTGTTGGTGTGGGCTTGCAGTGACCCAACATTCATCCTGCCAGGTACACTTTCCTCTCATTTGTCTTGCCATGCTATGTCCATGAGTCTTCAAAATGCACATCAACCACTTCGGCCCACCACAAGGTACTGTGTGTATGCCAGAACACTGCTCTGTCCCTCCTCAGGCTACAGTTGATACCAAATGCTACAGCACCTTCCTCCCAGCCTTGGTCCATTCAGACAACTCACTGAGCTTGCACCCACACTCAGATCATTGGCACAGGAAGACAACATGGCCCCAGAGGGCCAAGAGCTGTCCTGCAAACAAGATTACTTTATACATTTCTTTGAGACATTTTGACCCAAAAATGTCAACATAGTCTGTTTATGACCCTCCCCCCCATGAACATGACAGGTATCATTTATAAAATACTCAACAAAATGTAATTTCGCTCCACAAGTGTGAAATCACATTTCAGCCAGGATCTGAAAAAAAAGCAGCTATCGGTTTCATGAGGTGGTGTCAAAAAATGGCCGTGTGGAAATTTTGGGGTCAAAATACTGAGAATTACCAAAGTTACGAGCAAGTGTTGAAAAATTACCACATACCTCAATAAATGGGCAGACTGGGTGGGCCAAGTGGTCCCTACCTGCCATCAAAGTCTGTGTTTCTATGTTTCTATGTAATAACTTTGTTTTTGGTTTTTTAATATTTTGACACCAAATTTTCAATATAGTCTTCTTGTGAGCTCACCTCATAAACACGGTATGTGAACATTTTTAAATTTTCACTGAAATTTCATTCTGTGCCACAGGTACAAAAACACATTTTGGCCAGGATTTGAAAAATAACATCTGTCATGTTCATGAGGTGGTCTGAAAAAATGGCTATGTTGAAAAATAGAGGTACAAATATTGAACATTACCAATGTTATGAGCGAGTTTAAAACAATTTCAACATATGTTCATAAAGTTGCAGTTTTTTTTTAAGATTTTGACTCCAAATATTCAACATAGCCTCCTTATGACCTCACCTCATGAACCCAGCAGGTGAAAAATGTCAAATCCCTCTGAAAAGGTGGTTTCATGCAGCAACCATGAAATTACCTTTTGGGCTGAATTTGAAAAATTCCACTGCCCTCATTCATGAAGTAGGGTCCTAAAAATGCCATGATGAAAATCTGGGAGCAAAATATTACAAAATGACCAAGTTAAGAGTGAAAGTTCAAAACACATTGAAATACATGTTATGTCAAATACCTTATCATGTCATAATGCAGTCACCAATTCCATCAGCAAGACTGTTTTGATCAGAGATTAGATTTACAGTGTGGGATACTTTTAGGTGAGTGAGGGCATGTGGAGGGTGTGGGGTGGTGGGTTCTGAGTGGGAATTTGTGATGGGGTGGGTGGGGATGTGGGGGCAGATTGTCAGTGGCCCATTTTCTTATTTTAGGGTGCTATACAGAAAAAAAAAGATTAGAGACAATTTTCTTTATTTTGGGTTTAAAAACTACAGAAGAAAACAAAAAACACAAAACAGAAAAGTCATCCAGAAACTCCATCACTGGGGATTGGGCACCCTAGTTTCAGCTTCATATTGGGGAGCACCAGTTGTGGGCATCCCAGTGTCCCATACTTGGTGGCACTGGGTGTGGAAACCCCATTGCCCCAAACTGCTGGGTTGGTGGGACTGAGTACACTGACACCAGGGACTGGGCACCCTGATGTCAGAAGACTGATATGGGAGAGTGGGGAAACACACAAAATGGAGGGGGTGGGGGAGACAAACTGGCACCAGGGGTGGGCACCCTGCAGTCAGCTTATTGTAATATTAAATAAATTTAGCTGGCACTGGGGATTGGGCACCCTGGTGTCCAAGTTAAAGCAAACAAGGCCAATGCAGCTTACTTATTGTGGTGATCAGGGAAGGGACTAGAAAAACACAGGCAGATCACATTCAGCAGGGGTGGAACTATGCATTGGCAAGTAGCTCAATCCCTGCTGAATAAAAACAGCACAATGGCATATATAGACAGGGAACTGGCTCTGCCACATGATAAATGAATGCACTTTTGTATTATGACCACATGACTTCATGTGATCGTAAAAATTCAGTTATCCTTAGATTGATGACATTTTAAACTGAGCATGCTCAGAAAAGGAACGGTTTCTGTTACATATTTTTAAAAACTACTTACGTTTAGGAGCCATAAAATACAAAAATGAACACTTTGGGTCAAGCTCTATCAGACCTGCAAGTTTTAGGTTTCAAATCATCTTAGTTTTTATGTTTCCTTGCACTTGCACAAGAAGCATCTTGGGACAGTACCACATTTGAGAGGTGTGTCAGGGATGAGTCCAATGCAGAGCACGGTACAGTGGGCTCGACCCTGATACAACAATGACCACTGAAGCCGAGTGTGACGGCCATCAGAATTTCACAGCGGGGAGCTGACTGCTCTTGAAAAAAATGAACTGCACTAATGAGAGTGCACTTCATTTCTCTCATTTGCATAGCAGGCATTGCAACTTTGCAGACCCTCACACTGCAGCAGTCTGCCCGGCACCCACCGTGCTTCCACCAGCCTGTTATCTTTCATTAAACCCTCCCTTCCCACTCCCTCCCACTGCTGCTGTCCTCCCCGCTCCTGTCCCAGCCCTGGGCATCTAATCAAACCCTCCTGCTCCCTCCCACTATGTACTGTCCACCCCACACCCTCCATTCCCCATTCCCGTGTTGACATCGGGATTCCTGATCCCTATGTTGGCATCATGTAGTCCCAAAATCATGTGGCAAACTGGGAGCCCACCCCATTGTGCCCAATTTTATTTATTTATTTATTTTTGTACTTGTAAATAAAGAAAACTATCCCCAACCTCTTTTTTTAACCTATAAAAAAGAAAATGGCCCCTCGCTATCTCCCCAGTCCCCTCCCCCATCCCCACCCTCTCACTGAGCACCCACCTCCTGTTAACCCCCCTTACCCCATACTTACCTCCGGCGGTAGGTGTTGTCATTTTCTGAGGACCAGGACAAGCCTGCACTCTTCAAAGCCGACTAGCAAACTGAAGAATCAAAGATAAATGCTGTATAATGGCAGTCAATGGGCTTTTCAACTTAGGTTGGTATTGCAACCATTTTTAGGAATTTTGGCCCAAAATTTTCAACATGGGGTTCTTGGGACCCCACCTCATGAACACCATCACTGTCATTTCATTACTCTGTCCCAAAAGGTGATTTTGTGGTCACCGTTCAGGACTGATTAATGAAACAACAGTGCCACAGTTCAGGAGGAGGGATTCAAAAAGTCTGTGTTGCAAATTTGGTGAAAAAATTCCAAAAAATGGCTGCATTATGCGAGTGTGTTGTGCAGTTTCTATGCACATTCCTAACTTCACTGATATTTTTTTAAATTTTCACTCCAGATTTTCAACATTGCCATTTTTTCACACCTCCTTATGAACAGTACAGCTGTCATTTTTCACATTCTGCCCAAAATATGTTATCGCATCTGTGGCGCAGAATGACGTGGTTGCACTGCAAAATTACCTTTCTTGATGAGTAAGTGAAATGACAGTTGAACGCTTCATGAAGTGGTGTCCCAAAAAGCTATGTTGAAAACTTCATGAAACAACTCCAAAAAATGGCCATGTGACACCCGGTTGTTCAAAATGTTCTATGCACACATGAAACTTTGGTTATTTTCAATGTTTTCACTCCAAATTTTTAATATAGATTTTTTATCACACCACCTCATGACCAGTACAGCTGTCATTTTTCTCATCCTGCCCATAATGTGTTTTCACACCTGTGGCGTGGAATGCTGTTTTCCCATGGATTTTAAAATTTTCACCTACAGGTTTCATGAGGTGGGGTAATAAGACTATGTTCAACATTTAGGTTCAAAATATGAAAAAAATGACAAAATTATGCCCACTTGTTGCAATTTCAGTATGCATGCTAGAAACTGCGGAAATCTTAAACATTTGCACCCCAATTATTTTTTTTTATTATTTGTACTCCTGCTCCATGGACTTCTCAATCTGGAGGAAGCCCTAGCACTGCCCCCCCATCCACCAGCTGACCAGCTACCCCCAGGGCTTACACCCTTACAGGGTTGGCTGGGTGTGGGGCCCACCCCCACCATGACTGGATCCAGTACAGTGGTCAGCACCATGACTATTTAGGGGTGGGACCAGCGAGCTCCCTCCATCATCCGCCATGAGTTTTGTTCCTCCTGGTTTCTCCCCTTCAGGGGTAGAGTATGCAAGAATGCTGGCAACAGTGCCATGCACACTGCCGTGCATGCACCCTATCAGGCATTTGCCCCACCTCTGACCCGATGTCTGCAGTGTTGGTGTGCCAGCCCACAGCCGCTGCTAGGGGTCAGGCATGCACCGACAACTGGTTGACCCTCTCCCCAGAAAAGGAGAGCTGTCCCCTGGATGCTCAATTCTTCTCCTCCCCTATCAACCCCCAGCGGCCTATGCTCACTCCTGAACACCTGCATGGTGTGAGGTGTGGCATTCAGCTCCTCAACCCTCAGCACCACTGGGCCAGTGATGCACCCTACATTTCCAACATAGCCTTCTTATTACCTGAGCTTCTGTATTCAGATGCTGTCCTAAATATGACAGCTTGTCAAAACATAGTTCAGGCATGCTTTTCCTCCTGTCAGACAGTTTTGCCCACTTGTTGCAGTTTCCGTATGCATGCTAGTAACTGCAGAAATCTTAAATATTTGCGCCCCACATTTTTTTTTGTAAATTATTTGTACTCCTGCTTCACAGCCCTCTCTATCTGGAGGGTACCCCTGCCTCGCCCCGATGTCCACCAGCTGACCAACTGCTCTGAGGGCTTACCCCCCTGGCGGGGTGGGTGAGGGAGCCCACCCCCCAAGACCAGATCCAGTATTGGGGTCAGATCCATGACTATTTGGGGGGGACCTACGTGCTCCTTCCATCATCTGCCATGAGCTTTTTTCATCCTGGTTTCTCCCCTTCAGGGACGGAGTGTGCAAGGATGCCAGTGACTGTGCCACGCTGTATTCAAATGCTGTCCAAAATATGACAGCTTGTCAAAACATAGTTCGGGTAGGCTTTTCCTCCCACAAGAAGTTCAACTAACACAATACACACCTGCCACATAAATCATGCAAGGAAACATTCGGCACTGATAAATGCTTTAGTTATACTGTAGGTGAGCAAAAATACAAAGGTCTTAACTTCTGTGATTTTTGTGTTTTTTACCTCTCTGTAAGATTACCCCCTGTGAATTGATGGCTATGAAGCATTTAGGGTCAAAGAGATCCTGGCACCATCTCTGTGCTTTCCAAATTTCAAGTAAATTGGTTAAATGAGGGCAAAGTTATTAAGGTGCAAACATTAGGGTTTAACATTAAAGTGCTTACTCAGCCCTAATATACAGGCACTACTGCACCTGTATAATATATTTTTGTTTTTACAATGGAGGAAAAAAGAAAGTGTCATGACATATGCCATGTCCTTGTTTTATTTTTTTCCTTTTGCACTCTTGCTACCTAGAAAAATGATGTTGTTTCTAATAAAGTATCCTGATCCTAAATCATTTTGTTGCTTCATCTAACTCCATATGCAATAAACGCACCCGCTTTAGATGCTCTAGACTTTGTGCCTCTTACCTTCCCTAGGTCACATCTGATCTTGTTGACCTCTTCCATTTAAGAGATGCTGCTTGGGCCAGGCACAAAGCTTCTGAGTAGCCTTATGATGGACAAGCTTTCAATAGACTCTTAAACTATTGTACTGAAATCACCAGGCAGGCTAAGGTCACCTATTTCCAAAACAAATTCCTGTTCAGTGACTGAGACCCTTCTATATTTTGGAAAGCAGATCAGTATCTCTCAACACCTCTCCAAATGCATTGAGTTTGCAGAGTAACATAGGTTACCCCGTATCTGCTGATGCATTGAACCAGTTCTTTGTAGACTGTGCTAGGTAGGGCCCTCAATCTCCTTCGGCAGTCACTAACCGAACATTACGTCCTTTTACTTATGGGGCATTCAATCTATCCTCCATGCAGGAACCAGATGCCCTCAGAGAACTCCTCTCCTCTGAATGTTCTCTCCTCTGGGGGATCTGATGGCCTCTCACCCAGACTCCTAGCCATTGGCGCTCCAGCCTTGGTCTCCCTTATCACCCACATTTTCAGTCTATCTTTGGCCACTGGCACCTTCACTTCATGTTGGAAATATGACCTGGTTATCACACTCCATAAATGAGAAGCAACTGATGCCCCAGCAAATTACCATACCATATCTTTACTCCTCTCCCTTTCCAAAATACTGAAGAGGTTGGTTAGTAAACAACACTCTAATCATTTTGACAAATCAGGCTTCATCACTCCTTTCTAATCATGTTTCTGCCTGGTCCATTATTCATCTTCCTGCCTGCTCAGAATCACTGATCACATCAATTTGTACATGGATACTAGCAAAGTGACTGGTGCAATTTTCACAGACTTGGCCAAAACATTCAATGTGGTTACTCACATGTTGCTGTTAAACCACGCAAACCTCCTCTGGTGACTCTGCTTCCTCTGTATGCTGGCTCAATACCTATCACTAAGATAGGACACAGTCAAATTAGAGGCCTCAATTTCTTCTTGGCTTCCAGTCTCTTTAGAGGTTCCCCAGGGGCCAATCATTAGCCCCTTCTGTTCTCTGTCTTTGTTAATGATCTCCTTAATTGCATCAAGGCTTGAAAATCACATATGTATACCGACAATACAGTCAGTTTCTCCTCTGGTCCTTCTTTCTCTGACACTGAGCTTTCTCTTTAGTCTGACTTCATTAATATGCAAAAAGGGCTCCTTGCCAATAAACTAGTATAAATTATAAGAAAACAGTTTATATTCTGTTTGGCACTACCCATTGGTTGCATTCATCCCCCTCCACTGTGAAGTTGAACTCCTTATCTAGGGACCCCTTTCACTCTGTACTATCCTATAAGTACCTCGGGATGATCCTAGATCAACAATTAGACTATTCACTGCACATAAACTATGCTGGGAAAATGTTTTGCCAAAAAGGGTTAAAAATTATATCCCTTTTAAGGCAAGAAAAAACTGTGGTTGAGTGCTTGATCTTCCCATTGCTTGGCTATGGGGATGTAGTTATCTCTGGAGCCCCTTCCTCAAGCCTAGCTAAGCTCACCATCCACTTCAACTCACTCTTTAGATTTGTGTTGGCCTTCTCTCCCTGTACCCATCATTGCACAGTGTACAAGGACCTAGACTCGGTATCCATCCCTATGAGGCAGTCCTCCACATTGCTTTGCTAAAGACCTAATACTGGTCTGGGAAACTACTTGGGCATCTTAGTGACATATTTACCCTTTCTTCCAATCCCTCATACTCCTTAAGGTTAGAGAATGAGAAAAGACTACAAATTCCAATGTGTAGAATCTCTGTGGGACAAGCCCCTATAGTGTATAGACTTTACTATATATGGAACAGTCTTCCTTCCTCTCTCACCTCCACTAACAGTTTCCAGTCTGTGAAGGCTAAACTTTAAGGAATACTACAAGGCCCCTTTACCTGCCCAAACTGCCCTAGAGGTATTCCATTACTTTAATAGGGGCTTGGTCCTAGTTAGTTTACTCCTATCTTGACCATGTTCTGAGGTGAGCCTTCCTCATAGGTAAGGATCATGGGTAGGGATGATGGGAGGAGTGGGGAGGGAGGGCAGGGACATTAGCTCGAGCTGTGGACCCTGCAATATAAGCAGACTTGATAGATCAAATGGCCTTCTTCTGCTGGCTTCTTCATATGTTCATATGTATGTTCGTATTCTACACAGCAGTAAATAACTTCATGATATTGTTCTGGGACTGTGCTCATATTGCACCTGTGGTACCTAAATCTGATTCAACTATTTATACACTCTGTAAATTTGGTGACTGTATATATTTGTTCCTGTACACTGGATGTCTTTGTACTTACATTGACTTGCATGTCATTACTACTGGATTGTTGTATTTACCCGATTCTTTTTCTGCCCCCCCCGCAACCCCCACCCACCGTTGCAACTGGAAATGAGCCCTTTTGAACTCTGTTTGCTTACCTGGTAAAATATTTTACAAATTAAAATAAATAAATAAATTCAGTTCTTGCAAGATATTTGAAGCTGCATGACTTTGCCCAAATGTCTTCATTTGCAATAGCACCATCTTTTGGGAGTTTTTTTTTTTTTTGAAGCAGCACAAGAAAAGCTGACCCAGTGAGCAGTAAAGGACAGATAATCTACATTCTTTTTTTTATTTTTAATTTAATAAACTTTATTCCTTTTAGATGTATAACAGCAATCAATACAGACAACATGACAATGCTGGGAGAAAAGCAACTGATAATCAATTACATGAGTTATAGCATTTGGTGACAAGTTACCATGCATAAAAACCTGTAATATGATTACATTGTCTGCATCCCACCCACCATACCCTCCCTCCCACCCCAACCCGGTCTGCCACATGGTTTTATTAAGAACCTTTATGAAAAATGTGATTATGAAATACTGGCTTTGGGGTTATCCCATGTGGGGTGCAACCGTCATGAAGAAAACCGGTAAAGGTAAGTATGGAGAGGGTCTATTCTGTCGATATAAGAGTGTGCAATGATTCCCATCTTTGTTTATATCTCCCCAATCTATTCATGGTTCTTGCAATTATGAACTCTGCTTGTAAGGCAAACATGATTTCCTTGAACCATTCTAAGTAAAGGGGGGTAGACAAGCCCAACCAATGCCTTAGTATTAATTTTTTAGCACAGGCTGCAATTAAAGCCATATGGGCTCTCTGAGACCCTTGTACCTGCATATAATCACCCAGAATACAAATTTCCGGATTAAATTTGTCAGCTAAAATAAGTAAAAGGTTAAGATGATTTTGAATATCTAGCCAGAAGGAAGTAATTTTGTCACAGGACCATAGCACATGGAATAAATCAGCAGGTGCTGCTGACACTTTGGACAATGGGTGAAAGGTAATACCCCCATTTGGTAAAGTTTAAATGGTGTGTAATATAAATTGTGCTTAATGTAATATTGCTTGAGTCTGTACCTGTCCCACTTAATATACTTAAATAGGTGTTTCCAGATGTTGGACCAAGTCCTAGAAGGGGAATTCGACGGTAAAATATCCCACCAACAGAACCTCTGACCTTCTAGAGTAGCAATTTTTTTAAGGTGGAATTTATATGAATGGGAAATGATGCGAGATGTAGGGGTGGATTTGATATATGGGAGTAAAGTAGACATTAGGGGGCTATTACAACCCCCTGAGCCAAAATGAGACACTAATAGGTGGGATATTTGAAAGAATTTAAACACTTGATTCATACGGCATTTAAAAATGAGTTTGGCCTCCTTGAAGGAGAGCAGTTTTTGATGTCGGACCAACTGGTCTATCCTTTTCACTCCCATATTTGGCCAAAAGAGGTGGGGTTGAATTATCTTCCCTGAAATTAAGAGGTTGGGATTAGAGAACAGGGGTTGGGCAATAACTCTGTATGCATCTATTCTAATGAAATTATTTAACTGATGCTGAATATGAAGTAGGGCATACAGTGATGTGTCCTGTAAGGATTTAGGGAGATTCTTTCTAGTAATAAAAGGAAGAGTCTTAGGGTCAATGCCGTTTTCCAAACATAGAGCCTGTTCAATTCTGACCCAGGAGGGACAATAAGTGGATTCTAGAATAGCTTCTGAGGATTGTAACCAGAAACTGATTCTCGCCAGATGAATAGCTAGATAATATATGTAAAAGCTGGGGGCTTCAAGACCTCTGTCAGTTTTCTGACACGTAACTTTAAGATAGTTTTGCCTAACTTTTTTTCCCTTGCTATATAAAGGTACTTATGATTCAATGCATCTGCGAAAAAAACAATAGTGGGAGGGTCCCATTGAACATTTGTAATGGGTATAAGATCTGAGGTAGTACATTCATTTTTATTATGCTCATCCCATACATAGCTCATAGAGAAACAGGTAATTTTGGCCATCGCTTGAAATCATCTGTTAAGGTCTTATTTAAAACATCTAAATTGAATTTTTTCATAATGTGGGGATTGGGGTGCAGAAGGACTCCTTGGTACTTGAAGTTTTCAATATTCCAGTGTAGGCCCAACTGTTCGATGTCACTCCTCAGTGTAAATTTGTTAAGGGGGAAAACTTCAATTTTCCCCGTGTTTAGCTTGTAATTTGAAATTGCCTCAAACTGTGATATAATTTGAAAGGTTGCCGGGAAGGATTGGGTAAGATTGGTGATATGCAGGAGTAAATCTTCTGCATAAGCTGATAATTTATATTCCGTATGACCAGTTAGTATCCCAGATACCAGAGCCAAGTTTTTAATTTTCCTAATAAGTGGTTCCAGATACAAGTTGAAGAGGAAAGGCGAGAGGGCGCATCTTTGTCAGGTAGCCGGGGATAAAGTAGAGGGTGTACAGAGAACACCATTGCAGTGAATATGAGCTGTTGATAACGTATACAAAATTTTAACCCATTGTATAAATTCTAGTGGGATATGGTATCTGGACATTAACAAAAAGAGTTAATCCCAAGAAACCCTATCAAAGGCCTTCTCTGCATCCAGGGAAACAAGAGCGGCAGATGTAGTAAGATCCCTGGATGCAGAAGAAAGGTAAGCTACTTTTCTAAGGTGATCAGATGATAATCTCCCTTTAACAAACCCGACCTGTTCTATACTAATAAGAGATTCCCAGACCTGACCTAGTTTAGATGAAAGTATTTTGTCAAGGATCTTAAGATCCACATTAATTAGAGAAATTGGTCTATAGTTGGGAATAAAGAGATGGTTTTTGCCAGGTTTAGGAAGAACAATAATGATGGTCTGTGTCAGGGAGGTGTTGGATATACCTTTTTTTAAAGATGTATTGAAAAGTATCTAGGAGAATGGGAGCAATTATTTCTTTAAATGCTTGATAAAAATGTGTTGTGAATCCGTCCGGGCCAGCTGATTTATCCCATGACAGGGAATCTATTGCTTAACAAACTTCTGATAAGATAATTGGAGCCTTCAGGATATTGCTCTGTGAGTCCAATAACACTGGGAGATAAATATCTTGGAGAAAGTTGTCAAATTGTTGGGGCAAGGAGGAATGAGCCAAGGCTAAATATAGATGCCAGTAATATTCTTGGAATGCATTCACAGTATCTGGAGGGGAGGTAAGTAGGTCCCCCGAAGTTGAGTAAATAGAGATGACTATCTTATCGGCCATTTGGGTACGAAGACGAAGGGCCATAAGCCTCCCAGCCCTTTCCTCTTGGTCAAAGTAAGATATTTTGGACCGGAGCATTAAGAATTCAGCCTTTTCAGCTAATATTTGATTGTATTGTGCATGGAGAGATTCTACTTTTGCCCAGTCTTCTATTGTAGCGAAGGGTAGAAGGTGACATTCTTGTTCTTCTAACTGGGCCAGGATTGCAGAGAGGGCTGCAGCTCTCTGCTTTTTACACTTAGTCACCAGAGAAATCAATTCGCCCCTCAGTGCACATTTCAGACAGCCCCATAGAAAATCTTTTTTAGGCATTGATGGAGCATTAAAATCCATAAAATTAGAAATTAAAGTTTGGAGGAGTTGTATTTGTTCATCAGATTTTAGAAGTTGGGTGTTTAATTTCCAGAATGTGTCTCTATGTATATTAGGAGAAACATCAAGGAGGAGATGGGCAATATGGTGGTCAGAAATGACCTTAGAGGAATAGTATGCCAGGGAGACACCCGGCAAGTGGTCTACTGAGATGAGAAAATAATCTAGATGGGAAAAGGAATGATGAGGAAGGGAATGTAATGAAAATTCCTTACTGTCTGGATGCAAAAGCCTCCAAGGGACCAAGGGAGTGCATTAGCTCATGTAGTGCTTTTTGTCCTGATGAGGGTTTTTGCCTTATCTGGCCAGATCTATCTAGTTGGTTGGACAAGACCAGGTTCCAATATCCTCCCAAAATTATTGGAAATGTAGTCCAGGGGGCAAAGGTGGTAACAAGGCTGGCAAAATATTCAGGGTCATCGCTGTTTGGTCCATAAATAGATCCTAATAATAATTCTGAATGACCGAAAAGGGCCCTAAGAATCACATATCGACCTCCTGGATAAGCAATTTGATGGATGAGCCGGAACGAGACTCTCCGGGATATAAGGATAGCTGTCCCTCTTTTACAGGAGTCAATACCAGAGCCAAATACCTGACCCACCCAGTTTCTCCGTAAATTATTTGATTGGGTAACAGGTATGTCTCTTGTAGAAATGCTACATCTATTTGCAGGTTTTGAAGGTGGAGTTGAATTTTGGTTCTCTTAGCTGGGGTCTGTGCTCCTTTTATATTCCAGGAACAGTAATAAGACCCACCATAAATGAAACTTAGACCAAGAAAAGTGAAATGTTTTATCAGGAGAAACGCCAGATCAAGACATCTAATTTAACAAACACTAATCCCAACCCAGTGGCAAACATCCCCTGTGTTATTATTCTTCCTCCCCCCACCCCCACCCCTGTACCAATATGCTTAAACCCCAACTTCCAATTCTCTGGAAGTACTCCCTTGATCTCCCCAGGCTACATTTAACTATTAATATAAGAAAAAAAAACAAATTGGGAAACTGATGTGGGAAGATAATCTACATTCTAACTGCTGATCCACATATCTGTCATGACAAAAATAATTCCACACTCTGCATTTTTAGGTCCAAGCATCAACTTTTACTTTTCAATGC
The DNA here is from genome assembly GCA_016271365.2 of Neoceratodus forsteri. Taxonomy (NCBI): domain Eukaryota; kingdom Metazoa; phylum Chordata; order Ceratodontiformes; family Ceratodontidae; genus Neoceratodus; species Neoceratodus forsteri. The sequence continues at coordinate 837,032,748 of CM057455.1, forward strand.
CTGATAAATGCTTGGTATTTCAGCATAGGCAAAGTACCTTAGATGAAGAACATTGTAACAAAGGCTCTGCAAGTTTTATAACTTCCCCAAAATGCTCATGTCTACCAAAGAGTATGGGGAAGTGCTCCAGCTAACGTTTCCCCCATTTTATAATTTAGATAAAGACTCTTTGGATGACTTTCATCAAAATATTCCTTTTCTCAAATGTCTGAGACAATGTTAGCTGCTTACCACATGTCCCTGGTTTATTAGACACTGTCCTTCATTTACCAGATGGACGTTGGGGTGGTGGAGTTATACCTTTGATGCTATCACTGGATGTGCTAATGGTGTTGGTGCTGTTGGTGGTAATAGTGGTCCTGTGACTGGCAGTGGTTCTGTCCACATCAAGTTCACAACACTTACTATCCATTTACACATCCTGATACTTCTCATTGATGGTTTGTGAGGGCTGATGAAGCAGTACTGAATATGTCTTCAGATGGTGTTTGTGAGCTGTAGTGCTGAGACATGAAGCAACTGTACCACGGCTTACATTTTGTTTACAGAGGGTACAAATTGCTCTGTATGGATCAGTTTTACTAATAGAAAAATAATTCCACACTGCAGAAGTGACAGACTTTGTTTGATTGCTAGGAAGATAGCTGAAAACTGTAGTACAACAAGTTTTTTCACCTGTGTGAGCGGAATGGAGACCATCCATACTTTTTGTATCCATGGTGCTAGTAGAGTGGGCACTTGAGGATTTCTCACTTTGAGCCGATATAAAAGTCTTGTATTTGTCCTTCTGATTGCCATCATATGCAGATTTATTTGCAGCTGCTCTACCTGATTCTTTGTCAGCAGACTCGCTCATCTGGCTTGGAGGAGGGGCTGATACTTCATCAGTCACTAACCTGTCAGACTCAGACAATGAGCTACTGTCTGTCACAGTCATTGATTGTTAATTGCAATACTGTTACCGCAAGTCACTGGGATTTTAACAGCATGAACAGTTTAACCTTATAGTGCCTCTACATGTGACACCTACAGCTGCACAAGTTTTCTTAAAAGGTCCCCCTTTATATTGTGGCTGTTTTGGTATTTGTATTTTTATCACCTGAAACATTTGGGTTGTTTTTGCTACCACCAGGATTACCATTGCCACCAACACCTAACCCACCAGAGCCAGAGGCTTCATCTGTATTGTCAGCAATAATAGCACCCGTGATTGGGTAAACAACTCCTGTGTTACAAAATGGTGTGGCTCAAGTCACATGTTTCGTTTTGACTTTAGGACAGTGTTGACACAGAAGAAGCTAAACGAAGGATCAAAGATCGAGTTGAATTCCAGGTTCGAGGCTTACAGAATGGGCACGGGCAAGGTGACATGACATCAGGAATTTGAATTCTCAATAAAAACTGTCTTGTTTTTCAGTATTGAAATTGCCTTTTTATAGTTATATTTTAATATTCCTTTTATATGATATTTTAATATTTTGTTATTTATTTGTGAGATACCACACACTGAGTGCTGGGCAGAACACAATTACATACTGGGCACAGTGCAGTCAAAGGGAGCACAGCTGGATAGACTGCCAGTATATCACATAACAAACACTGATATTTTTAAATGAAGGATTTTTCCTCCCTCCATCACCAAAACATTTCTGCTTATCTATCTGTCACCCAAAATATTCCTGAGATTTAATTATTTGCACCAAATACTACACACTGAGTCTGGAGGGGGGGGGGCACATGGTCACACACTGCATACAGTGCAGTAGGAGTCAGAACAGATGGCCAGTACATCACATAAGCATCACAGATATTTTTTAAATGAAGGATTTTTCTTCCTACCATCACCCAAAACATTTCTGGGAATTATTTATCTCCCCACTCATTCAAAATATTTCTGGGATTTACTTATTTACATAAGATATCATACACTGAGTGGCGGGGGGGGCACCGTCACACACTGGGTGCAGTGCAGTCAAACGGAATACAGCAGGAGTCAGGACAGATGCCCAGTATGTCATGTAAGAGTCACAGATATTTTAGATTAATAAAGGATTTTTCCCTCCTCCCGTGTCATCCAAGATATTTCTGGTATTTATTTATCTCTCCTGTCATGCAGAATATTTCTGGGATTTATTTAGTTGCACGAGATGCCATACACTGAGTGCTGGGTACAGTGCTGTCAAAGAGAGCACAGCAAGAGTCAGGACAGATGGCCAGTACATCACGTAAGCATCACAGATATTTTTAAATGGATAAATGATTTTCCTCTTTCCCTTCTTGCCCAAAATATTTCTGGGATTTATTTATTTGCATGAGATACCATACAGTGAGTGCTAGGGGGGCACACAGTCACACGCTGGGTACAATGCAGTCAAGGGAGCACAGCAGTAGTGGGGATGTATTGCCTGTAAGTCACGTAACAGACAGATATTTTTAAATGAATAACAGATTTTTCCCTTCTCTCCTGTCACCAAAATATTTCTCAAATTTATCCCCCCCGTCGCCCAAAATATTTCTGGCATTTATTTTACCAAGGAGGAGAAGAGAGGAGAGAGCAACCCTCCCCCATCCCCACACCTTTCACATTTTTTTCACTGCCTATCCCTCTCACTGGCCCTACCTAGTTTTTCTTATTTTTTTCCATTAAATTTATTTTTGTAGGCATAATAGCCTGCCAGGATGAAGCGCAGTGTCACAGGTTTCCTGCATGACAAAATGGATTCACTTCCATTGAGACTGCATTGTTTGCTGCAGTAACTCTATTGCAGAATTCTGCAGAGTTGGACTTCATCCTAGTAGGCTTCACTGTATGTGTGCCTTCTCCCCATCCTCAGATCTCCACACAGACACAAGGAGGAAAGCTTTGGTGCTTATTTGGAAAAACAACCTACTACCAGGCCAGTCAAAGACATCTTCTCCTCTGCTGCTCAGCTCCCCTCTAACTGCGCCATACAGGGTCATCAACAGGAATCCTGTCATCATATAACTGCATCACAGGCAAAGCCCACCCACTGCCGAGCACATCAGTCAGTAACTGGCTGCAGACATTTGCAGTTTCTCTTGGCTGGCACTAGTTCCTCTACTCTCACACCCACAGCACAGAGTTGCAAGATAACCCTCCCCCTGGTAGCACACTGATGCCCTTCCACTGGCACTATGCACCCTGTTCTTTTTGTTTCAGTGATGCCCACTCCTTCATACCTCTTTCTTCTGTGTTTAGTTTTTATTCCCTCTTCACCCTCTCCCTCCATCTCTCCCATCCCTTCAGACTCAAATCAGAAAAGGACTCCCAATCTCAGTCCTCCACTATAGTCAGTAATGGTTGGGTCAGTGACATTGACCCATGATCTCTGACTCATTTGGTGTGGTGGTAGTCTGACACCTGCTGTGTGTCCCCTCCACCACAGCCATGGTAGACTGCCCTCCTTTTCTTAGTTTCCAAGTAACTTTCCTACCACTGCCAGCTAGTGCCTTGCAGACTGCATGCACATCAACTGTTATGTGTAAAAATGTTTAATGACCTGAAGGTAGCCAAGCAGTGTGATAAGGCAGTGGGGAAGGCTAGTAGGATGCTTGGGTGCATAGGGAGGAGTATCACCAGTAGGAAGAAAGAGGTAATATTAGCCCTGTACAGATCACTGGTAAGGCTCCATCTCCAGTACTGTGACCAGTTCTGGAGGCCCCACCTCCAGAAAGACATTGATAAGGTGGAGGAAGTACAAAAGAGTGCTACCAAAATGGTGCAGGGCCTGCTACAAAAGCCCTATGAGGAGAAAGTAAAGGAACTAAATATGTACTCTGTGGAGGAGCGTAGGGAAAGGGTGGATATGATAGAAACAGTCAGATACCTAACAGGTATTAATAAGTACAGGAAGGTAGCATTTTCCATAGAAAAATAATCTCATGTTCTAAGAGCACTCTTTCTGGTTGGGGAGAGTTTAGGCCAGTGGAGGTTCATGAGGTTATTGAGGTGGCTGCCAACTTGAAGCATACCTTTTGTGAAATGGATCCCGTGCCAACGTGCTTCTTAATGAGGTGCGTTGACACTGTTGGTCCGGTGTTTGCCCTGATTGTCCGGTGTTCCTTGAGTCAAGGTGTCTTTCCAGATGCTTTGAAGGAGGCTCTGGTGAGACCCCTTTTAAAGAAAGCTTCTCTGGACCCAGAGATTAGGGAAAATTACCGTCCTATCTCCAATCTTCCATTTTTGGGAAAGATTGTTGAGAAGGTGGTATCACTTCAGTTGGAGGAACATCTCATGACTCACGAGTTGTATGATCTCTTCCAGTCAGCTTTTCGGGCCAGACATAGCACTGAAACCACGTTAGTTCAGGTGCAGAATGACCTCCTCAGGTCTAGAGATCAGGGGGACAAGACAATTCTTGTTCTCCTTGATCTCTCCTCAGCATTTGATACTGTGGGCCATTGTGTGTTGCTTTTCCGCCTGAGGGAGTTATGCAGACTCACTGGTATTGTCATCAAGTGGTTTGAGTCATTTCTTACTAATAGGAGGCAACGGGTTGTGATGGGTAATTTCTCATCTGCACCCTGCCTCCTTTCGTGCAGAGTCCCTCAGGGTTCGGTATTGGCCCCAATGTTGTTTGCAGTATATATGCTGCCCCTGGTGGGGATCATTAGGAGGTATGGTCTGAGTTTTCATTGCTATGCTGATAATACTCAGCTATACCTATCCTTTGCCCCAGGAACATCAAATGCAGTGGATGTGCTGAATATCTGTCTGGCTGAGATTAATGACTGGATGTCCTCCAGCTGGCTGCGACTGAACCCCGACAAGACTGAGGTATTGGTAGTGGAGTCAAACAGAGTTCGTGATGGGATGGCCTCTGATTCTGCAACTGGCCTTGTGCTAGGAGCTGTGTCATTGATGGCCTCCCCATGGGTGCGAAATCTTGGTGTGATTTTTGACAGGAACCTGTTCATGGAGGCTCAAATATCCTCTGTGGTTCGTTCCTGTTTTTTCCATCTTAGAAACATTGCCAGGATTAAGCCCCTTGTTCCGGCTCTGGACCTCCCTACCTTGATACATGCCTTAGTCACTTCTAGGCTTGACTACTGTAATGCCCTCTATCTCGGGATCTCTGGAAGTTCTCTTCACAGACTGCAGCTAGTGCAAAACGCTGCTGCCCAGCTTTTGTCCGGACAAAGTAAATTTTGTCATATCACTCCAATATTGCGCGAATTGCACTGGCTGCCTGTCAGATGGAGAGTACTTTTCAAGGTGGGTTTTCTCACCTATAAGGCCCTACATGGGCAGGGCCCTGGTTACCTGTCTGATCTTCTGGTACCTTCCACCTCTGTCCGAAATCTCCGCTCCTCTAGTGGTGGCCTCCTTACAGTTCCGAAAGCGAAATTAAAATCTGCGGTGGACCCAGCTTTCGGAGTCGCTGAACCCTCTTTTTGGAACTCCTTGACGTTTGAAGTGAGAGAGGCCCCCACTATAATGGCCTTTAAGAGTCGTCTAAAGACCTTCTTATTTGTGCAAGCTTTTGGGGAGTAACATTTTTATGTGCATTATATTTTAATGTATAATGTATATGGTATGAAATACTCTATAGTTTTTGTGCGGCGCCCAGAGCCTGTGGGATTGGGCGTCTTTTAAATAAATTTGACTTTGACTTTGACATTTCTGTATGTGCCTAACACAAGTATCCTGAATAGATGCATCTGCTCAGTCTTCACAGTGGAGATAGAGGGGGGAGGGCCACATAGAAGCAGCAGGAATACTGGGAGGGGAGGGAGGTAGACATAAGTCTTTTTAAGTGTAATCTTCGGAATCATCTGTCTGCACTTATTAGCTGTGACTGCTGACTATAAGTTGCTCCTCTCCCTATGCTTCTCCTTCCCACCCCCCTTAACATCCCTCCACTCCAACCCCTCCTGTTTCACTAACTCCCCCACCTCCTCAACTCACCCCCTCACACCTCAACCGCCCTCCTCTCACTACCTCCCTTCCCTCCTGCCTACCTACTCTTGATACTGTTCCCACCACCACTACCCTACCTCTCAACCTCCTCTACCCCACCCACCGTGGTATTCCATATGTTCTCACCCAACTATCCCACCCCAATCATGCCTGTACTCTCCTCTACTTCCCACCCCCCATAAGTGTCCATCATTTCTCCCTCTCCCATCATACTGAACACCTCAACCCCCACGCTCTAACAATGCCTACCTCTGGCAGCATTGTTTCCTTACTATTACCTTACTATTGTTTTGCCCTTTTTATTGGTTGTTTTTTTGTAGAATGTATGAATTTGTCTCGACACCTCCATGTTAATTTCCCACCCAACTTGTTTTTTTATCACGTTTTGGTGCGCTTTTTATTTCTCAGTTGTTTAACCAGGAGTGGCACACTAAGCTAAAAGCTTGTTTTACAGGTGCGACCTGGGAGCACAGGGAAGTTAAGTGACTTGCTCAGGGTCACACAGTATGCAAGTGGGGGCTGTGGGATTCAAACCAAGGTCTCCAGATCTGCTGCTCAGAGCCTTAGAGCACTGGGCTATACTGTCTCCCAGCCACTTAGGCTATTCCCCTGAATGTACTGACATGATGGTATTCTACCCTGCCTCAACTGTACTTACCTTGCTCTTATCAAATTGTATGTCAGAATTATTGATTTCATATGCCATTGTATTCATATGTTTTTCTGATGTTGAACCTTTATAAAAGAACCTCTGGTTCAAAGCTATTATAATCTGAGATATATAATAAATAAATACATAAATAAATAAAATAAATAAAAACAAGTCCATTCAAAGATGAAAGAGTCCTGAGGGAATTTGTGAATCTGAAAGTGGATAATGTTATGAAGCCAGATGGGGTACATGCAACACAAGGGTGCTGAGGGGGCTCAGGAGGTGCTGACCACCCCTCTGAAAGTCCTATTCAACAACTCACTGGAAACAGGAGTGGTTCCAAAGGACTGGAGGACAGCAGATATAGTCCCGCTTCATAAAAGTGAAAGCAGGGAGGAGGCTGGCAACTATAGCTTGGTCAGTCTAATGTCAAAGGTGGGGAAGTTACTGGAGACACTATTAAAAGAAAGGCTAGTGAAGTATCTTACACAGAAACAGATTTAGTCAGTAGAAAAGGACCTTTAGGCCCATCTAATCTGTCCCTTGTCCCTGCGCATTCCATCATCACTGATTTGAGATGGTCATAGGTGTCACTTCTTCTGCTCGTGCCTCATCTAATATGCCCCTGTGCCTATCCCACACATGCTTGAAGCTTGGTTTGGTTTGTTTTATTTATTTCTACTCTGGAAAAGTCCATGGGCCAAGGGTCCATTTTCATGGGTGACCGGAACAGATAAACAATACAATAAATTTAAATTCAATACAAAAAAAACAACAATAAACAATACAAACAATATTTAAAAAATCAAAACATTAAATAATTACAATACTAAGCAGAAAAACATTTACAATGACTACTAGACAATAAATAGTTCCTATGAACATGTTTCCCATAGTCTTTGCCCCCACTACCTTCTCTAGCAGGCTGTTCCAGTCATCCACCACACATCTCTCCTAAACTTTGCACCTCTTACCTTCATTACATACCCCTTTGTTCAAGTGCCTTCCTTTCTCTGAAATAGACCCTCGAGCTTCATCATGTTCACCCCTGTGAGGTAATTGCAGGTTTCAATCATGTCACCTCTTTCTCTCCTCTTCTCTCTTTTAGGGAGTACTTGTTGAGTTCCTGCAACCCTTCCTTGTATGGCTTCTCATGCAACCCAGTCCCCATTTTGATTGCCCTCCTTTGTACTGCCTCCACACTTTCAAGGTCCTTACGGACATGCAGCCTCCAGACCTGAACACAGTACTCCAGGTGGGGCCTCATCTCTGAGCAAGACAATGGCAGCACCACCTCCCTTCCCCTGCTAGAAATCCCTCTGCCAGTGCACCCCCACCATCCTGCTAGTCTTTCCCACTGCGTTGTCACACTGCTCAGCTACCTTGAGATCATCTTACTTGGTAACTGTAAGCTCCACTCCCCCATGTTACACATAGCCCCTGAGTTCTGCAGCCTTAAATGTATAACCTTGCACTTTTTGGCACTGACACCCAGCTGCCACCCCCAGACCATTCCTCCAGTTTCCTCAGAGTCCTTTGTATTCTCTCCACCCTTTTCTGAGTATCAGCTGCACTGGCAGTATAGCCTAGAGGTTAGAGTAATGATCTGTGAATGAGCTTGGTACATCCAACAGACCAGGGTTTGAGCCCCACAACCTTCACTTTCATACTGTGTGACTCTGAGCAAGTCACTTAAAGCAATTCACCATGTTTTCCTAGTGACCAGCAGGTTTCAGAAGCAGGCAGAATCCTGAATTACATCACAGCTCTTTTTCAGTCCAGCAACCTTCTTTTTTTAAATAAACCTTGTTTTCCAAGACACCAACCCAAAACTGTCTATTTGTTTATATTAAGTCATCTTTGCTGACCTTGGCAATCACTACCAGTGCCATTTCATGCCAGAATGATTGGTGCTCTCTCCTAGTAGCTGTGCTGGTTGACCCCTCTGTAGTTTGCTTTGGGAATGGCTGATATCAGCACAGCAACCAAATTCAACTACAGTTCTGTGGACGAGAGGAGGACAATAGTAGTTTTTCCTCCTCCAACAATGGTTATTTTGGCAGTGAACTGGGGCCACTTTGGCATCATCTGGGGGAATTAGACATTTGTAGGGATGACCTCTATGACAGCGATGCTGCTCTGTCGGTAGTAGCGGCAGTCGAGATCTTCTGCAGTACTGCAGTGAAAACTGCGTCAGCAGTAATGAATGGTAACAGTACTAGAGGTCTTTTTGTGGCTTTATTGTGTACTGCTATAGTAATTCAGTTTTTGGCCATGACATATGTGTAAACTGCATTTTCATTCCCAGTGTAGTCAGTCTCCTGACCCTGAGCTACCCATCTACATCCACAAAATCAGTCAGTCGGGGTGTTCATGGTTGCATGCCAGATGCATGCATACAGGGGGGCTGATCCACTCCCTGCCCCCCCAGTAAAGTTACTAATGCAGTCAGTTCATTCTATATATCTGCACTACCACTTGTCTCTTGCCAGCTGATCCTGCCTGATCATAATACCACTGGCTTGAGAGGGACGCAATTAGGGAGAAGACTCCATTCAAGTCCAGATCCAGACACTGTCCTGTGGTGCTGTCCCTGCTTCCAGCAGTGCTCCAGAGTTGAAGTTCTATGTGCTGTGAGCCTGTGTGATAGTTGTCCTGCCAAGTTCTGGGACTCCACTCCAGACAGACATGTGGTGTCCGTGCAGCCCACCCTCTGAGTAACTAGGTTGGATTTGTCAGTCCTGACTGCTGAACTTCCTCTCTCTGGCTCACTTTTTTGAGGTCCTGGCTCAGCCTCATTCTATATGGTCAGGTTGGCAATAGTGATTCGGGATCTGGCCGGGGAGGGATTGACTGACTGGCAGAGGGAGGGGAGGCAGGGACAGACTCAAGTGGTGCCCATGGCGCAGTCCAATGTGGGAACTGGAATGTTGGGTTGGGGCTGCTGGGTGTGGGCTAGATGATTCGAGTGATCTGCTGTGATGATTACTGTCCAGACCAGAGCACAGATAGAAGGCAATGTTTTTCCTGTACAGCCATGGTGACAGTCATATTTCTTCCAGGGTGAGACTGTCACAGGAATCCCAGTAACAAACAGGTTGTGATCAGCCAGACTCCAACAAGTTGCTTGCTTGATCAGTGATCTGAAGATTGATGCGTTCTATTCTATCCACTGTGTTCCGGTCCTGTCTGCACACTTAATTCTGCAGTGGAAGCAAGAAAGCAAACCGCTGGTGTTTGGCTGATCACAGCCTACCAGGAGTCCCCTGCCACTCTCACTCCATAAGAAATATGGCTGTTTCTCCTTTCCTGTCTGAGCTGATTAAAAGCAAATAAGCATCAGTTCAGTGCCACGTCACCACGGATTTGTTTCAACATGCTGGGTCTTCAAATCCATGGGATGCTCAAGTTTGCAAGCTGCATTCAATAATAATAAAAATATGACTGTCACTCCCCTCCTGTCTGAGTGGTTTAAAAGCAAATAAGCAGTAGTCCAGTAGTGTGGTACAACAGATTTGTTTGAACACGCTGCACAAACTCTGCCTTGACAGTCACATCCAGGAGAAGGCACCCCCCTTCCCCACTACCCTATGCCATCCACATTTACAACTCCCTCTCTGCTAAACTAACCATTTTATAAAATAAATGTCTCTCCCTCCAAATTGTGGAGCACACCAACTAAATGTATAGCAGGATGATTATCAGTACACATAAAGGATCCTTACTTTTCATATAGAGCGGTTTTTTGGCATATTGGGTTTGCAGCCCGTTCTCGGTTCACTGTAATATGGGTGTGTGTGGCCAGGGAGCTGATTAATCTCCCAGTCAGCCTTTCTGTTTTGCTCCCTCATTGCAACTGATAATGAGAGACATGACCTGTGTTTGTTAGAGCTCCCTGTTGGTGATATCAAGAGACAGTTGAACAAAGTGCATGCCAAGTGCTGTTTTGTTTTGCAAACACACTAACACACATTAAAATTTAGAAAGGAGTAATATGGAGTACTGTTATGATACTCATAAGCTTGGATCACACTGTTCATGCAGTCCCATGCACAGAACCAGGAAAACCCCTCAGATTTTTATTGGGTAGTTTTACTCACTACTAAATATTGTACTGTACTTTTTCCCTACTTCATAAATCCTGGTTACATTAGTTCTATCATTTGGTGGGGAGGTGGTACTTTCAGCTCTTCTTACTCCAAACAGACCACTAGCATAACTCTTCAACTTATTAAAGCAAAGCAAAAAATTACATTTGCAAAAATGGTTTCGTATTACATGCACATCTTGTTCAGCTAACAGGTGTCTGAAAGTTTATAGGATGGATGGCTCTCAAACACAGGTCATGTCTCTCAATTTTGTCCCTTGCAGCAAGGGAGCAAAACAGAAAGGCTGACTGGGAGACTGACCAGCACCCTACCCACAATCCCACTCCCCATATTATGGTAAACTGAGGATAGGCTGCAAGAACATCAAGCAAAACAAACAGCCCTAATATGAAAAGAAAGGATTCTTTATGTGTATTGATATTCATCCTGTTACACATTTTGTTGGTGAGCACCACAATTCTGAGGGAGGGACATTTATTGTGTAAAAAGGTTTGTTTAGCAGAGATGGAGCTGTAACTGTTGTAGGTAATAGGGGGATGGGGGCCTTCTCCTGGATGAGGCTGTTGAGGTAGAGTTTGTGCATAGCACACCCTTCTCAGGCTAAGTTTGGTTCCCCCACCTGTTCTTTGGATCCCATGGCTCACCCAGCACCATTAGTTACATTATGAAACAACCGTCAATGCTATAACTGTTTTACCAGAATTGCACCGGCATCTGTAATCAGCATGCAACCAACAACACCCCAATTGCCTGAATATGTGGATGCAGATGGGTACATCATTGTCACCAGAGTGCCTACACCATCCAGTGCAGGGAGGGAGCAAAACAGAAAGACTGACTGGAGGTGAGCCACAGGATGCAAAGAACAGGTGGAGGGACCAAACTCAGTTTGAAAAGAGTGCGCTTTAAATGCAGTCCCCTATTTCAGCAGGGGTTTCATTGATAACTTGCCAAATAAAAATGTAAAGTTTGATTCATATTGCCAAAACAGAGCATAAGCCTTTTTTGTCTGACCTTGAGCAACAGAGTCTGTGCGAGGACCGAGAAGTTCTGTAGGAACAGCGTCCCTGTGCTGACCTCAGTCACACATGGCGATGCAATGCACATGCATGAAACAGAAACAAAGGGAAAAAAACACAAAGAAAACCATAGGGAACAAAAGTAGCAAAAAAAAAAAAAAATCAGTGATTTAGCATTAAAAACGAGCACTCTATTTGTGATTCTCCTGGGAATCAACACTGGAGATGACAGTGTCATTTCAAAATTGGGGAATGCAAAACTTGGTAAGTCCCTTTAACCACCCTTCCAGGGTCACCCCCTAAAAATAGGCATTTATGCTTAGTGGGCCTTACCCACTTTCCAAAAAAAAAAATTGCATATTTTTGTATAATTCGTAAAGAGACACACCTGACTCTCAAGCTCCTCTGCAATGTTACTTATGAAGACATTGAAGAGGACCAATCCCAGCACCAAACCCTGTGGCACCCCAATAGTTGCTCTGCTAGCGCCAGAGTGGCTGCTGTTTACTACCATCCTTGGCCTCTCACCCGCAGGCTGCTTAGTGTCTTAACTAGCCTCCTGTGCTGCAGTGTTGAAAACCTTACTGATGTCCAGATAGGTCACATCCACTGCTCTCCCTTGATCCACCTCCCTGGTAACCCAGTCAAAGAAACCTATGAGATTAGCTTGACATGACCACCCTCCTGTGAAACTGTGCTGCCGTTGGTCATGCAGCCCTTTTGCCTCCAGGTGCTCTGTGAGCCTCTCTTTCAGTAGTGTCTGTATTAACTTCCTCACCACTGATGTGACACTGGCTGACCTGTAGTTTCTAGCCTTCCTTCCTATTGCCACGTTTGTGCAGAGGGGCAACATCGACCCTCCACCCACAGTACCCTGCAACTTCCACCATCTCCAGTGATGTGCTAAAAAGCACTGACAGAGGGGAAGCCAACACTGTGCATGGTTTCTTTAGGACCCTTACATGATTTCCATCCAGTCCCATTGCCTTATTCTCCGTTAAGGCTTCCAATCCCTTCTGAACTATTTCCACTGAAAATGGACTTGTGTCCACTCCCCCCTCTTCTTATTGCTTACTGCAATATGCTGGTCCTCCCCCCCCCATCATCATCTACTGTGAAGACTGAGCAGAAGTAATTGTTTAGTATGTCCGCTTTCTCCTGATCTTCCTCTGCGCAGTTCCCCCTGCTCTCCTGATTCTCCCTATCCCTCCCATTGTCTTCCTCTTTTCGCTCACATACATGAAGAAGGTCTTGTCCCCTTTTTTGACCCCCAGAGCTATCCTCTCCTTTGTTAGTGCTTTAGCTGCCCTCACCCTCCTTCCTGCCTCCCTTTGTTTTTCCAGATAAACTTCCCGTCATCATCCTTCTGGGTCTCCTTGAACTTTCTAAATGCTGTTTTCTTCTCCTTCACTGCCTTTGCCAGCTCCTTAGAGAACCATAGCATCCTTTTCCTCCTTTTTTCCTTGTTCATTTCCTTCAAACAGCATGTTATTGTCTAGGCTATACATCATCCTTAATTTTTCCTATTGAGCCTCCATTCTCCTCTGCACCCCCCAAGCATTCTCTGAGGCAGTATCCTATTTCTTTAAAATCTACCCTCCTCAAGTTCAGGACCCTTGTCTTAGTGTGTTTTTGTTTCCTGTCCTGTCCATATGCCAAACCACTTAGTACGGTAATCACTTGAACTCAGAGATAATGATGCAGTCTACATCTGGCAGATTAAAGTACTGCATTATCAATACTTCCCTCTTGCTAGTTGTTTTGCTATTGACTTCCCCAGGACTCTGTCTAAATCATCCCCATGTATCAGAGGCCTGTACACCACCCCTGTGCTAACAGCCCCAGACCCCATTTCTAGGCTGACCCATAGTACCTCCAGCCCTTCATTGTCACCCTGTTGCCCCAGTATCTCAGTGACCCTTATACCCTCCTTCACATATAAAATAACCCCTCAGCATTTCCTTACTGACTTGTCCATCTAGAACATGGTGTATCCTGGGATGGTCACTCCCCACCTGTGGTGGTCCTTGCACCATGATTCCATTAGGGGCATGAGATCTAGGTCTGCATCTGCAATGATTGCCTCAAGGTCAGGAATTTTGTTTCCCAGAGTCCTTGTGTTGGCATACATGGCTCTCCATTCCCTTTGTCTATCTTGAATCTAGCAGGTTACATGACCCGAGGCAACATGGATTCATGGGAGAGAAGTCATGTCAGATGAATCTGATCAATTTATTTGACTGGGTGACCAGGGAAATGGAAAAGAGTGTGGCAGTGGATGTGGCCTACTTTGATTTCAGCAAGGCCTTTGACACCATACCACATAGAAGGTGTATAAGGAAACTGGACAATTTGGGGGGGACCAAAGGTGGTAAACTGGGTATAGAACTGGTCAATGGATAGGCAACAGAGTGTGGTGGTGAATGACACTCACTCTAATGATGGAAGCATAACCAGCGGGATACCACATAACTCAGTACTGAGCCCAGTCCTTTTTAATGTCTTCATAATCAACATTGCAGGGAAGCTAGAAGGAAAGGTATGCCTCTTTGCAGATGACACCAAAATCTGCAACTGGTTAGATACTTGGGGGGGTGGACAGAATGAGTAGAGACCTAAGCAAACTCGAGGAGTAGTTGAAGGTATGGCAGCTGAGTTTCAATGCAAAAAAGTGCAAAATCATTGCACCTGGGGTACAAAAGCCCTGGTGCAGTACAGAAAATGGAGAACAGGTATTGACTGTCGCTGAACAGGAAAAGGACCTTGGAGTTATCATATCTGATGACCTCAGGGTGACAGGGCAATGTGACAAAGCAGGAGGTAGGGCCAGTCGGATTCTGGGGTGCATAGAGAGGGGAATCACCAGCAGGAGAGAGGTGGTGTTACTACTGTATTGATCACTAGTGAAAACCCACCTGGAGTACTGTTTCCAGTTGGGGGACTATATCTCTGAAACGACATAGAGTAGAGGCTGTCCAAAGAAGGGCAAGTAAAATGGTGCAGGGACTGCTTCATAAGCCCTATGAGGAGAGACTGAGGGATCTAAATATGTACAATCTGGAAGAAAGGAAAGAGAGGAGGACATGATAGAGACCTGTAAATACCTCGTGGAGTGAATAAGATACAGGAGGGGTGTATATTGGTGGACATACTGGCGGACATACTGGCTGCACCCCTGGCGGAGCTTTTCAACAGGTCACTTGAGACAGGGAGGGTACCTAGGGATTGGCGAGAGGCACATGTGGTACCAATCCATAAAGGGGGGTCGAAGGAAGTACCAGGAAACTATAGACCCATCAGTTTAACCTCGGTGGTGGGAAAATTAATGGAGAGTATACTAAAGGTACGATTGGGGGTTTACTTGGGGGAGGTGGGAGGTCTGGATAGTCGGCAGCATGGGTTTGTGCCAGGTAGATCATGTCAAACCAACCTTGTGGAGTTCTATGAATGGGTAACATCAGAACTGGACAGGGTAAGCCTGTGTATGTATTATTTTGGACTTCAGCAAGGCGTTGACTCTGTCCCCACAATGGTCTGGTGGAGAAACTGATGGGGTTAGGAGTAGGCCCTTTGATGGTCAGATGGATTGAAAACTGGATAGCTGGACGCACTCAGAGAGTAGTGGTCTGTGGGGAGCTCTCAAACCCTACAGAGGTTGGTAGTGGGGTACCACAGGGCTCGGTCCTGGGTCCAATCCTGTTTAATGCATACATATCGGACATCAGGGATGGTATAGGGTGTGAAATGAGTCTCTTCGCAGATGACTTCAAGATGGGAGCAGTAGTTGAGGGAGAAGAGGGGAGGTTGGCCCTGCAAGGGGACCTGGACACCCTGGAAAGCTGGGCTCACACATGGAAATTAAATTTCAATATCACCAAGTGCAAGGTGTTGCATCTTGGTGGGAAACCCTAAACACAGGTACACCCTGGGAGGGAGGTGCTGGAAGCCTCAACAGGGAAAAGACCTAGGGGTCATGGTGGATGCATGTATGAATAACTCTGAGCAGTGCAGGAGAGCAGCTAGCAAGGCAAACAGGATGTTGGGATGCATCGATGAGGATCACCTCTAGGAGCAAGGAAGTGATTCTGCCACTGTACAATGGACTGGTTAGACCACACCTTGAGTACTGTGTACAGTACTGGAGACCACACTTGAAGAGGACATACAGCTCCTGGAGAGGGTACAGAGGAGGGCAACAAAGATGATACGAGGGCTAGGGGATTTGACTTATGAGGACAGACTTGAGAGCTCTGCCTGTTTTCATTGGAGGAGAGGAGAGACAGGGGGACATGATTGAGGTCTTCAAGTACCTCAAGGGAATAAATAGGGTAAACATGGAGAGGATCTTTAGACTAAAGCAGGGAGGCATCACCAGAGGGCATGGTTTGAAGTTGGAAGGTGGAAGGGTGAGGGGGAAAAGAGTAGAGGTTTTCACTGAGGGTGGTGGACCCTTGGAATGCTCTGCCTGGTGAGCTGGTTCAGAGATCCACAGTGGAGGGCTTTAAGAGAGGGTGGGACAGACACAGAAAGTGGATGTATCAGATGATGGCCTGTCCCGGGGGGTGGGGATGGATGATAGGGGTTTCTGGAGCACAAGGGATGAGAGGGTCTCGGCACCCAACTAAGGATCTAGGTTCGAGCAGACTTGATAGACCATAAGGCCTAATCTGCTGGCAAATAGTATGTTAGTATGTTAGTATATTTCAGAAGAGGAGGTGCATGAGAACAAGGGGGCATGCAATGAAGCTGGAAGGGGGAAATTTAGGAGGAATGAGAGGAGGTATTTCTTCACTAAGAGTGGTGGACACCTGGAACAGTCTTCCAGCAGAGGTGATGCCAGTGTAAATACCCAATATGAGCACCTCATGCATCATAGTATGAAACTCTGGACTAGTAACTGTCTGTGCTAAAGTGGTCCAAAAGTTATCATATGGACAATCTATAAATAAATGATCTTGGGTTTCCAAAACCATATTACATGTATCTCCCGGGCAATATCTCTACATCAGAGTTTTATGTTTGTGATTGTTCCTCACTCCTATTTTCCCATGGCTTTTTAACCAGATAGTGTGCCATAAATACTTAAAGAATATTCTGCTACCAGTGTTAATTTTCTGAACACCACTGTCACCATCAAGGATGGAACCTTACATACATGTATTTACAGGAAGCCAACAGACAGAGATACTTACACAGGAATAGTAATCACCCGAGCCACACAAAAAAATCTGTCATGTACAGTCAAGCATTACAGTATAATCGTATCTGTTCTAATGAGGAAGACAGAGATACACATTTGGCTATGTTGAAAAACACCTTTGTTGAGCAGGGACACACTTCCAGGGAAATTGACAGAGCAGTAGAATGTGCAACATAGGTACCAAGAGAACAACTACTTCAGTATAAGGAAAGGACCACTACCAACAGAATATCCTTAGTAGTCATGTATCACCCTGACCTTGAACTTCTATGTAAGATTAAGGACCTCCACCCAATATTTAGTGAGGATGAGACCCTAGATTGTAGTTTTAAAGAACTACCACTACTATCTTTTAAACAACCACCTAATTTAGCCAACCTGATTATTAGGATTAAACTTGGACCAGAACAGAATACCATGACACTAAATAGTATACAGCCCTGTAATCAACACCGATGTAAGACTTGTGCACTCATTACCACTTCAGATTGTGTGGTTACATCACAAAACATACAATTCAGGATGCAGGGGAATTATACATGTACATCAAAGAATGTTGTTTATTTCATTCAATGCAAGAAATATCATCACACAGGTTATGTAGGAGAGGAGAGACAAAGCAAGCACTCCACACTAGAATGAATGCATACAGACATACCATTAATTTGAAGATGACTGAAAAATCAGTGGGGCAACTCCTTTCTCAGAATGACCGCTCAGTCTCAGATACTGTATATCAGTAATGGTCTTAAAAGGACATTTCAAAAGTACACAACAGAGACAGGCTTCTGAAATCAGGCTTATTTTACTTCTTAATATGGTGAAAGATGGCATGAGCATAAATCTGGGGTTTATGTCACATTATTCTACTTAAACTTCCACAGACCTTTGCTTCAAAGGATGGACATATAATAGGACTTCAGCATGTCTTTATTTTATTCATTTTTTGTTTTAAAATATATAGAGTCCATTTTAGCTGATTATCAACATGTTGGTTTCTCACCAAAGAACTATGGGTTGGTGGAGGGTATTTTTTTTATGAGGGGGAGGTTGTGTATGTGAGGAGAGTGTGGTGGGGGTTGTGGTTGTATTGAGGTAGGCTTACATTTGGGTACATGACATAATGAAGTTGCAGTGTGTTAGGACTCTTAGTTAACACACATAGTGAATATTTACTGTCTTCTAAGTAGTTTTTTCCTCATGGGGTGTTAATTCCATTGGGTTTTTATTCAGATTCCTTAGACTTTAGCATTACATATAGCAGTTTAATTATATACTGTCACTTTTTTGAACTCTGAACATATTAGGATGCATGATCTCGCTCACTTAGGGGTCCTTGATAGGTTTAATTCCATTGGGTAAATACTGTAGTGATTGGTATAAATGATGATGTGTTAGGACTCTTGGCTCTCATTCGTAGTGAATATTTACTTCCTTCTAACTGATTATCTTCCCCCGGGGGGGGGTATGTCCGTGACAAGCACAAATATCAGGTTCTTGGATGGTAATGCTGGACAAGAACATAACAAGTTCAATGTAATAATGCAGTTTATTACACATACTCATGCCATTACAAGTGAAGCAAAGCAGTCACATGGGAGCAGAGCAAGTTTCCCCCAGCCCTCGGGTGTAGTCTCTCTCTCTCCAAGAGGCTGGCTGTGCAAGCAATTATACTACAGATAACAGCTACATTCTAGACACAGTAAGCAGGCCCAATTGGCCAAAAAGTATAAATAAGGAGTCTCCCTTGGGTATAAACTTCTATAGGAAAAATGTAAACTTAGCAAGAAATGTAGAACAAAAAATGCATTGTCAGCTATAAACTAAAGACAAAGGAAATGCAGCATATACAGAAATACATGTGGAATGATACTTTGGTAAAAGGATATGATTATGACAGCAGGCCCAAAGCACATACATATGAATACATGATTACAACAGAACATCAGTGAATGCACACATAATATCCATGATTCTAAACACATACCTCATATAAGGAAATGCATAACAGTAAAACATAAGCACAGCAGGTATGAAACTATCAGCAAAATGAGTACATATGATATAATAGAAAATAAGTAAATAACACTGTAAAATGAGTGTATATGATATAGCATATACAATAGCAAGCAAAATTCCTAGTATCCACTCTTGTATGGTGGGTGCCTATTACTACATGTTAGTGCAATACAGCAATATCACAGTAATGATAAAAACATCTGTCATAGGCGTGAGCATGTGGGTGTAAAGGATGCGGGACCCAGGCATAACATTCCTCTCCTTGTTGCCTTAGAAAAGGCAACACAACCATAGGGAAGTGGTTGGAATTGTTTATGAGCCCAAGGCATGAGCCTTGTAAAGGAATAGAAGTTGCTCAAAATGTTGAATGACAGTACGCAGTAGACAGCAAAGAGTTAATATTAGAAATATGATAAAAATGAAACAGTCATTACATGTGTGATGGATAATCACAGACTGAAACTGAAATGCAGACAAAAATGTATTTAATTTGTATAAAGCAGACAGATAGTCAGAGTCACTGTCAAAAATGGGCCTGTTCAGGAGTTGGTACAGTGGTGGTCACAGATGGAACATAAATGGTGTGTTTGTAAAGCACAGGGCAAAATCCAGTGATGTCAACCACATTTGATATTCATAGTTAAAAACAGTATTGAATGCATTGAGCAACATAAAACAACATGACACAAGAAAGTAGACTGATGATGAAGATGTCACTTTCAGAGTGGATAAGGCATGTGGCAGTGGCGTACGTTTTGCTTGATTAAAGAATCTGTTGATAATGTCTCTTGACAGATAGGTCATTATGAAACAGATATGACCAGTTCAGAAAGTTTATATAAGTAACTGTCCATAAAGCTCATATAAGTAATAGTCCATAAATTTCATATAAGTTGACATAGTTACAGGTGAAATGTGGTAACCCCACGAGGCACATGTGGCTATGCAGATGTTGAGTTAAAGATTACACACTAGCATAGTAAGAAAGGCAATGTTTAGGCTGCTGGCTGCTGGATGGCTGGATTTGCAGAGGCTTTGGCAGGGGGTGCATTAGAGTGTGCATTGAGTCCTTTAATGGAATAACTACAGACATTGGCATAGTGTTTGTGTGGTGGAAGTTGATCATACCCCTGCACAAAGATTAGGAGTCCATAAGAGAACAATCAGTTTGTATGAGGTGCCAGCCAGGCTTGAAAAACACCAGCAGTGAAGAAAAGTTGAATGAGTTGCTTGATGATCTTACACATGCCATTTTATTGAAACCTGTAAACTTGTAAAACGTTGTTATAAACACAGTTTGTGAAACACACATAGCTATGTTGAGAAAGAAAAATAACAAGGTTATTATACCAATTATTTTTTTTAAGTGTGGTTTGACAGAGCCTAAATTCCTGACAATTATGGAAGGAGCAGATGAGGTGTTGGCCATACACACGGAGGTGCAGGCTGAGGTCCAATAATACCATCTGTCCATCTGTGAATCCATGACAATGTCAGGGTTACACCCTGCTTTCAGGTCGTAGAACAGAATATGACAGTGATTAACATAATGACCCTGTCTATGTGTTGCTGGCAGGCCTAACTGAGGCCTGTGTTATAAAATGTTGTAATATTATGTCAATAACACACTTCAAACATTTAGCTTATGTCAGTATACCAGTTACACCATGTAATAGCTGGGTAAATATGTTGTTGTCCTATATAAACTGGTGCTAGTGTCTATTGCACCTGTGACAATTGAAAGGTGTCCCATATGGGTCAATTTTCTTTGCATTGTATAGTGAAATACTCCAAAGTACTGAATAGGGTAGGGCCTGGTAAGGGCCTACTAAGGAACCTTGAAGTATAGGTTTAATTTTCTTTTG
This sequence comes from Neoceratodus forsteri, assembly GCA_016271365.2. NCBI lineage: Eukaryota > Metazoa > Chordata > Ceratodontiformes > Ceratodontidae > Neoceratodus > Neoceratodus forsteri. Next base: position 837,053,553 of record CM057455.1, read on the forward strand.
TTCTTTGGTAACCGGGTGAAGGCACTGGACCAGAGGTCCCTTTTCAGGCCTTACCCAGACAAAAAAACATACAAGATATACAAATACAATAAAACAACAATAACAAACAACAATACAAAATTACAAATTATAATTGCAAACAAATCTAAGTAATAAACACTTTTTTAACCTAAATTTAAAAGTTGAAACTGAAGGAGCAATCCTAACATCGTGAGGGAGTTAATTCCAGTGTAGTGGCGCTACTATAGAAAAAGCTCTGGAACTAGATCTAAGTTGGTGCTTGGGAAAAATATATAAGGGGCCGTCAGTTGACCTCAGGCTAGGAAGCAGTTGTCTCCTTTCAACAAGCTCAGAAAGAGGAAAAAGGGAACCAAAGTGAGAACATTTGCACATCAGGCAGTCAACACAATTTTCTATTCTACAATTATGGGAGAACCACCCCAGCCAATGTTTAGCTATTTACACTAGAAAGTCAGAGGGGCTGAGCTGGGTTATAATGTTAGAATACATTGAGTCTTTTCCAAACTTGTAAATAACAATGGATTGTTAACAAATACACATTTTTCTTTTTCGTTCTTGAGCAGAATCTAAATTCTGCCATATTATAGTTAAGATTTAAAAATCACATGACGTACATGTAGTGCACTTATTTGCCAGGGCACCTGGGAGTGGTGAGACAATCAGACCAGTTTGATCTGTGTTTCTGCTTGGAACATAGGGTAGGGTTTCCCTTTGTTGAGGAAACATAGGTGGGGCACCAGTGCTGGCCCCTTTACCTGGGTTCGGTTATGGCACATAATCTAAGGAAAGGAATTAGTTATGGGTAGAGGACATGGTGAAGCCTCTTTGATTTGGGTCATTGTTAGGAGGCTTAGAACAGTAGGTTGTGAAAACAACTAATTTGTTTTCCCAAAATAGCAGTGAATCTCCTCCTCCATGGGTGATCGGACAGATATAATCCTAAGTGGGCCCAAGGCACTAAAACATTCATGGATGTGGAGCAGTTTTCTGAGTACACACTCAATAAAGCATAACAAGGTATATATCAAAACATAATAGCATAAAACATAAATATTTTTGCAATGGAACAATATTAGTATTGAGCATAATGCAGAAAATACATTCTAAACAATAGAACCAATGTAGACTGAAAGTTTGTCTCAAGAGTCCAAGAATGAAAATCGTAATTCATTTGTTGTGCAACTGGGCCTTCCCCAGCTGCAGTTTTTTAGACCATTGTTGTAGAAAGGTAAAGTTCTTGGATTATTGTTAATCCACTTGTGTTGAGCACAGTAGTGGAATAAGTTGTAGAAGGTGGGGTACAGTTTAAGTTCGTGGGTTGCAAAATCATTTGTAAAAGTTCAAGTCCTTTCTTTTGGTTGACAGAATTATTTGAGTAACCTACCACTCTGGTTTAGTAACTTAAAAAGAAGGCCTGACAGTTACTCTATGACTGGGCATAGCACTTACAATTTGCAAAGTATTTCCTGGATATGCCATACTTTGGAACTTTGAAAGTATGGACACTTGATTGTGCTTAGAGGAAGCGGGTATTTGCGCCCATTGCCCTTGTGGCCAATGGAAAAATCCTTTTTGCATTTTCCTGGACAGGATGAGAAAGCTGAAATGAGAAAAATAAATATGTGCAAGTACACAACCCCCCCCCCCAGCCTAGCCGATTACTTGTTGAGGGCTGGAGCCCTTGCACCATGCTGGTTCTGGTTGGCATAAAGCCATTTGGTAAGTTTTGTGTGGTTTAGCTGTTTCCACTAGAAAGGCAGAGGGGCTGAGCTCGGTTATAATGCTAAACTACATCAGGTCTTTTCCAGACTTGTAAACAACAAATGGGTTGTTAGCAAATACACATTTTTCTTATTCATTTGCACCTTTGGAGGTGCATTGGTTATACCTCCCTCCTTTCTGGATCTGCTAGCTGTGTCTCAGTCAGGTCCAGAGGGACTTCTGCTTGTTTGCAACCACTGTAGGTGTTGCACTGGAAGGAGATGTGGTCTATTCCCCCCTTCCCTGAGCTCCTTCTTTGGTGAAAGAAGCAGCACGAATATTGTAGTAATGAAGGGGTTATGCTGTGGGTGACCAATTCTGGAGCAGAGGCCAGAAAATAAAATAATAAAATCCCAAGACATTCACCTGTAACAGATTTGCATAAATGTTAGATGACACCCTGTTTACAATAGTGATGTGAATAGTGAGCCACAAATGGTCTGGCAATCTTAGTAGCCAGTCAGTCAGCACCTTAAAAGGTGTACGCTGGATAGGTGGTAATGGGGTGGCCCCTTTGCCATCCTTGTTAAATATACATTCAAAAACGATAACCAAATTATATTGCAATCAGCTTAATAATTATAGCATCATACTTTACTGGAAGGTGGGGGACTCTTTTCCCTAAGAGAAAGAAAGAAAAAACAAAACACATGACACAAAGGAACATCTTTTCAGATTATTCTCACTGTGAGAGGTTAGTATTGATTTTAAAAATGCTTCTCTATTAGAGTTATACAGATGTATGCCTTTGACTATCCCAGGTAGGGTTGGTGTTTCTGTGGCTGCTAGCCACACTCCGATGGATTCCTGAAAATAAAATATGGTTACCATAAAGTCAGAGAAGTTGAGCGTCCTTAGATTCTGTCTTTAACATTAGAACATGTCAGCTCAGCTCATAAAAGATCTTGATTAACTGTATGCCAGTAGTTGTACATCATGGCATAATGTATGTACATATATTCTTAGAATGCATTCATCTTACATACAAAAGGTGGTAACATTAAGGCCTGTAACAAAAGTTATGATCATTAAACACAGTTGGCCAAGATCTCCTAAAACAGGTATAATATTTTGCAGCAGTATACTGTATTGCAAGCTTTTATAAAATAAACAGCTTATTTCAAATGCTGGGGTGATTACCCCCCTCCCCCCGATTGCCTTGCATGGCATGGAGAACGCATGATACAGTACATGGACAGAGAAGTCATACTGAAAATGAACCTACATGAAGGAAGGCATACATAGGGATGGGCGGAGTTAAAGACAGCAAAAGATTCTGGCTGCAAGCCCAGAAGAAAATGGTTGTCCTTAGTTCTCAGACAGAATATGAGCACTGAAAAAACAGTAAACTTTTATAAATCAGAGTTGGTGTGTAACCCTATCAAAAGTTGCATTTAAGTTAAAATGTATTTATTTATTTATTTAATTTTGGTAACCGGGTAGGCCCACTTTGACCAATATTAGTCCTTTTTTCAGGGGCGACTCAGGATTAATTACACATAGTACAACAGGATATAATATTTACATTAGATCCATCAACATACAGTAATTTACATTTCATGGGAGGAGGCGATCATTTTATGAACAAACTACATAAAGCGACTATTGTTAGTTCTCTTATACACATTAGGTAAGGTCAACTGTCATATTCAAAAAAAAATCGTGTAAACAACAAAAATGGGTATTGAATTAGGGAAACACATTAATTTGGAGCTGGGAAACAGGTACTGCTCAAAAATACAAGGAGGTCTTGCCAAAGGTCACACACTGTGGAAATGATGGCTGGTGGGAGTCAAACCAGATGTCTAGGTTTGAAAATGCAGTGCCCTAAAGCATCAAACTGCACCCTGGGTGCATACATCTATTAAAAAAAAAAAAAAAGAGGCAAAAGGGAACCTGTGAATCAACACAGTTACTGTTGTAAGATTAGATGTGGCAATTCAAAATGCAGTGCCGGATGGAATGGCATATTAAAAGGTGTGATAGGGATGACTGCCCACTTGATACACAGTACCATATGGGCACTGCAATTGCACACAAAATACAGGAAAATAAAAACATAATCATGGCTGTAAATTATATCAGGGAAAGTTTATACCAGTACATAAAGGGTTTTTATAAATGAAGCAATTTACATATGGTCATGTGCAACAACATGGCAGTATTTCAGCATTGTTATAGGGATTGAGTTATGGGCAAGCAGAATAAGCATTCTTCAGCTATCCATAGTTAATGTGATTCAAACAATTAAAACAATCTTTCGTATATACAGTATACAATTTCAAACATCAAAGGCATTCTGAGCTGTAATTCAACCACAATGAACTGACCAGTACCTGTACACACTAAAATATTTCAACCCAGAAATCTGGCAATCGTAATTTACCACTTTCTCAACATGTCTCGATTGGAAAATACCAATTTGCCTCTACTTTACAATAAACCTCTTCCTTCATGCACTTTCACGGACCATCGGTGACATATCATACACAAGCTAACTACACTCTGCCTTTGAAAATATTCAAAAACAACACAATTACTTTGTGAAGGATTTGCTTTCACATTAATCACCTTTTTACAGACAATTAAAAGCACAGAAATCTCTGCCTCACCAGTAACCTTGAAACATGAAACTGTCTAGCTGAGAAAGTAAACTTGTGCATTTACGTAACAGATAACAAAACCATAGTGTATACTGTTGAATCTAAGTGCCTCCTAAAGTAAATAACAAGTAACACTTGTAGTAGATAGAAACCACATTTAAAATATTGCAGATTACATCAGAAAGCATGTTATACACACAAACAGTGGTTGGCCAACCATAAATAAGGGTTAGAGATTAAAAACAAAAGTACTCACCAGATATTAGGGATATAAAGAAACATTTTGGATAGGTTCAGCACTTTACCAGAGTGTCTCTGTGAGCCCCACCAGGGTCAAAAGACGCAGTTTTTGTTTTGGGAACTCCGGTTGCTTGGAGTCACACTGATGAAAGTTTATGTGACACATTCATGATGGTAAGTCAGGCTGCAGCTTGGCCAATTGACAAGCTTGCAAAGCCAGAGTTTTGATGTCGCTACATAAGGACTGGAGTTTCTCTTGCAGCTTACTCTCTGCCTGAAACAATTCCCATGACAGCTGTTCGGCTGTTTGTCTCAGCTTAGAGTACCGTGGATCAACCCCCCAGTACAGTGTTATCAGAGGATCCTGTGATCCGGCTTCCACAGGAAGCAAAATGACAAGAGACATGAAGTCTCATGTCTGTACAGATAACTGACATGTCTATAAACTAAAGGGGAAACCTTAAACTGTTCTGTGGCTTTACTGCTGAGTATGCATCACAGCAGTTAAATACCCACAGACAGATGGTGTATGTGTACTCTCATGAAGAAGGAACTCACAAAACAATGAGCAGCAGTCTGTCAACATGGAGTCCCTAGCTCCCACGTTCAACCCAGAGGGGAACAGCAGTCAGTGTACCTTCACTGGAGTCCCAAGCTGCCAAGCCCATTGCTACTTGCCTTTGGGGAAAAACGCATCCCAGAACTCAATTTACAAAGTAAAATGAGTGTTATTCTTGGCCAGTCAACACCATTTGCACACGGTTGCCATTGTTACGTCTTTGACATGCACAAACATCAGGTTCATAGATGGTAATGCTTGACAAGATCATAACAAGTAGAATGTAATAATGCAGTTTATTACGCATACTTGCACCATTACAAGTGAAGCAAAGCAGTCACATGGGAGCAGAGCAAGTTTTCCCCCAGCCCTCGGGTGTAGTCCCCCTCTCTCCGAGAGGCTGGCTGTGCAAATAATTATACTACAGATAACAGCTACATTCTAGATACAGTAAACAGGCCCTATTGGCCAAAAAGTATAAATAAGGAGTCTCCCTTGGGTATAATCTTATATAGGAAAAATGTAGATTTGGCAAGAAACTTAGAACAAAGAAAATGCGTTGTCAGCTATAACCTAAAGACAAAGGACATGCAGCGTATACAGAAATACATGTGGAATGATACTTTGGTAAAAGGGTATGATTATGATAGCATGTCCAAAGCACATACATATGAATACATGATTACAACAGAATATCAGTGAATGCACACATAATATCCATGATTCTAAACACATACCTCATACAAGCAAATACGTAACAGTGAAACGTAAGCACAGCAGGTATAATGAAACTATCAGCAAAATGAATATATATGATATAACAGAAAATAAGTAAATAACACTGTAAAATGAGTGTATATGATATAGTGTATACAATAGCAAGCATAATCCCTAGTATACATGCTTGTATAGTGGGTACCTATTACTACATATTAGTGCAATACAGCAATATCACAGTAATTCTAAAACTATCCATCTCAGGTATGAGCATGTGGATGTAAAGGGTGTGGGACCCAGGCATAACAGGGGAGATGTTTTATTTCCATTGTATTTTTATTCAGATTCCTTAGACTGTTAGTGTACATATAGTAGTTTGACTATATACTGTTACATTTTTGAACTCTGTACATATTGAGGTGCACGATTCCATTTACTTGGGGGTCTCTGACAGGCTGAATTCCATTAAGTTATATTATAGTGACTGGTACATATTGAACCCTTAACATATTAGGATGTATGGTCTCATTTTCTTAGGGGTCCTTGACAGGTTTGTTTTTTAATTTGGCTTATACTGACAATTGATATCTTGTATAATGTCATGTTGCAGCACTGAAGATCTTAAGGTTTATGGAAAATAGTAACTAGTTGAGTGTATAATTGGGAAAATGTCTCCAGATAGGTTTTATACTGTACAAATTTGTGAAACAGTTGCTCATGCTAGGGAAACTCTTATGCCACATATATAGAAGATTTCTGTTATATATTTTTTGCTTGTTTTAACATACATTAATATCACACTTTAACATGTGCTTTAGTGAGTATTAAATCCAAAGTTCTTGCTTTTCATTAGACTGTATTCACAAAGCACACTGAGACATTCATAATTTATGTTAGTGGCGCTTTCTGCTTGAAGAGTCCTTGGGCCAGATATTCAAAACTTTGCCCCAGTGCTAAATTAGCACTGCCCAGCATGCTAAATTAGCCCGGAACCAATAGCCCATTATATTCAAAAGGAATAGCCCAGTGCTAAACTTGCCGAATGTAGCGTGCAAAGGAAGCCGAGTAAACCAGGCTGGGAGTGAAGTGCTAAATTAGCCCAGGAAGTTAGTCAGCACTGAATACAGCAAATAAGACAGCTCTGAATATAGCACTAAGTCATGCACTGCAAACACCCACAGGAACACAGTGCAGAGGTGAGCCTGCTGTGCCCTGGAGCATATGCAAAGAAGTATAGCCCTGAATGTGACCTCAAGAGCAGACAGCAGTGCACAACCTAGAATATGACACTCACCCAGCCATGGCAATGGTCAGTAACACCTAGGACCCAAGAATTGAAACCAAAGCACATCAAAAACCCTTGAAAAAAAACCATGCACCCAAAAACGACACCAGACACAGTAAAGTCATGAAAGTGGAATGTATTAATTAACAAAGAGGAAAAAAAGGCAACAACAATAACACCAAAATAATAACAAGAACAACAATATATACAACAACCATTAATAAAACTACTACTTCTACTACTATTACTACTACTACTACTACTAACACTAACACTACTATCACTACTATGACTAATACCAGAAAAACTACTACTAATACTACTACAACTACCACTAGTGCTACTACTAGGAATTAAAGGGGAGGGAAAGGGGAAGGGGACACAAAAAAAACCAAAAGGAACACAAGGCAACAACAAAACCAGCAGTCCAGTGGGGTGGGGGGGATCAAAGCAAATGAACAAGGGAACAGTCCTAATGCTGCTCACATGATGGGTCTGGCAGCCTGGCCTCCAGGATTGCAGTCACCTGCTGTGTCTCTGCTATGAGGACTGCCTGCTGCTTGATGATAGTCCTCTGCTGGAAGACCATGTGGTGTAGAAGGTCATCCCTCCTGGCCCATAGTAAGCTCTAACGTGGACCTAGAGGAGAAAGGGGGACCATGTCAGGATGGTACACCAACAAGGAAGTACAATGCATACCCCAGGCAGATGGCCCAGGGGTGGACAGCATGTCCCAGCAACCATGCCCATGTGGCGATACAATGGAGAACTTCCTGCACAACCCGACAGGTGCCTGTATGCTGTAGCATGACAACACAGGCCCCACCCACCCAGCCAGAGTACACGGATAGGAATGGAAAGCAAATGACAACACCACAAACCAGAGCAATCCACACAGCCCAGTGGAGCACACAGTGACACAGGGCAACCACACAGGCAACCCCTAAGGTGACCAGGACAGTGGCCCAGAGCACAAAAAGGCCATAGAATGACACACTGGTTGGGACATGCTGCCCAAAGGAACAGAGGAATAAGTCACACAACAGAGCACACCCACCACATCAATGGCCTCAGCCACACCACTGTACAATGGAATGCGGCCTGTACCGGAATGGTGCAGGGTACGTGGTGGGGCCCCCACCCACAACAACAGCACAATCATGGCAGCAGTACACAATGTGGATGTGCAGTGCACAGTCAATCCCATGTAAAGAAGGGACACAACCCAGGGGTACCCCCCAGAAGGACAGCAGTAGGCCAATCACCCATGCCAGGTACAGTGTAGCACAGGCTGGTACAATACCATAGCCCCATACAGCCCACTCCCCCAGCAGGATGGCATTACACCATCCGACCATCCACAACCACAGTACCCCATGCCAATACAGTTGCCAGCACCATCCACCCCCCCCCACCAGCATGACAGGGCACACAAACAAGCCACTGCAAGGACCCAGGAACACAAGCTAATATGGGACCACAGCCCCCCACCAGGACAGCAATACCTATATGCACTCACGATGGACACAGCAATGCAGGCCAGTGCAGTACTACAGACCTGTACACCCCAACCCCCACTAGGATGGCACTATGCCTTCCGCCTATCCAGAACCACAGTACCCATGCCAATACAGTAGCTCAGCCCCATCCATTCCCCCCTGACATGACAAGAATACACAAATAAGCCACTGCAAGGACCCAGAAACACAAGCCACTACAGGACCACAGCCCCATCTTCTCCCCCCCCCACTGGGACAGCAATACCCCATATGTACACATGATGGACACAGCAACACAGGCCAGTACAGTACCACAGTCCACCCATCCCCAGCAGGATGACACTACACCATCCACCCATCCAGACCCATAGTACCCCATCCAAAACAATAGCCCAGCCCCATCCATGTGTCACAACACAGTGTACTATGTAGACAGCCATGTGCACTCCAAGGACACAATGGCAAAATATAGACATACCCCCCACTGCACATGCAGGAAAGGTGTGTTACCAACCATGATACTTACGCAACATGCCCTGCTGCCCGTCACTGCTCTCCTCTGCTCGCTGGTGCATAGCTGGCACCCTCCATCTGTCACCGTGGCACCTGGCACCCCGGTCATCTTCCTGAGTCCTGCTGCTGCATTCTTCAGAGAGAATAGGGTACATCGCTGTAAGTAACTGTGGTAATGTCACAGTATGCCCCACCATTACACATGGTACACAGTGGTACCCAAAACCATGGCACACACACCCCTGCCACATGTGGCATGGCACAGAGCGTGTCAGTGTGTGCCCCCCCGAAGCAGTGTGCAGACGCACTGTGGCATGCATGACATGCACAACCCTGGACATAAGGATGTTGGAAGTTGTGTAGACAACATGTACACCAACCATGGCTGCATGTCAATGGGAATGCACACTGTGAGCAAATGCAGGCAACTGAGGGCAGAACACACATAGCAGTGACATGCAGATGGAATGGGACACATACAGATACACAAACCTAAACACACACACACTGATACATGGACAGACAAACAGACACACACACACATACACACACACACACACACACACACGTGCACACCCACAGGTGACATGCATACCCGTGGCACTGCAATACACTTATCCGGCACAGGCACAGTCCCATCCCGGACCATGTGCTGGAAGCGCTCCAGCTGGTGAGGCTGCCTCCACTTCAGATCGATGTACATGTGGAAGCACTTCTCCCCATCTCGGCCAGTCCCAGTTCAACTGGTCAGGTGATGGGTAATGGATTCCCAGACCTGTCTATGGGGCCTGTCCCCCTTCCTTACCTCCACAAACAGTTGCCTGTTACTTTGCTGGACCAACTCCACAAGGTTGGCAGTCTCCACATCCCCCCATCTCTTGTCCCTGTGGACAACTGCCCTTACCCTCCTGCGTGATGACAAGATCCCCAAGAAAGCTGGAACTGGCTGAGAAGGGCAACTCCCCAGCACACCTACCACACCCTGCTCTGCTTCCCTGCCAAGTGCTGTTCGTTCAGCTTTGTGCAGTGCTGAGTGCATCCGCGGCTGAGCAATCGTGTTAACACAGCGCTACCTAGAAGCCACTGCACTGCACATGCTTGACCCCACCATGACCCCATGACGGGAGGCATTAGCACGTATGTGCTAATACACTGTGTAGTTACCCTGTAGTGCAGCACTAGCGCAATAGCACTGTGCATATTACAGTCATAACTGCCCACAGCTAACCATTTGCCCGGCACTGAAGTTTGCTATATTCAAAGAATGAATGTAAATGTATGATAATGAGGATACTTGTGTAGTTGCCGGGCAATCTAACACATTAAGATATCATTACAGCCTGATTTGTATGGATACCTAGGTGGATTGCCCAGCCGGACTATTTAGGGGCAAACAGTGCTCCACCTCTGCAGCTGACAGGAACTGCACTCCTGTGGGGGAAGTAGCTGTGAGACACAGATTGCAGGATGTCCCAGGAGCAACAGGCTGAAGCAGGTCAGTAACACCCACAGAGCATACTGCTGTTCGGTGTGTCAAAACAATGGACAGATAGGTATTTGGAAACATGCATGGGAATGTTGTGGCTTGTTGCTGTGATATCAGTGGGACTTCGTATACACTGCACTGTAGGCCGGCATGCTGCAGGCCTGAAGTAAGGGCCACACTGACAGTGTTCAATGCACACAGTGCAAGCCATGTGGTCAGTGTATGTCCCTGTTACACCACACTGTGGGACACAGATGCCTGAACACTGCCAATATCACTACCACAACGAGGTGTGGGGTGGCGGTGGGGCTCAGCATTGCCGCACCACATGCATCCCCACTGCAGTACATGAGATGTTGCCCTGTTGCCAGAGCAGGGCGGGACTGGTGCTGCTGATTGCAGGTTGAAAGTACCACTGCAACATGGTGTGACAGGCAGCAGTGTGTGTCAGTGGTTTATGTCCATCATGGGCAGCTGGCTGAAGTGCACAGACACATTGAAGGTGGGAGACAGGGAGGGCAATCTGCTGCAGGGACATGTGTGTGTGCCACACAGCATGTGCTGTGCCATGGTGGAAGGCTGCAACATCTTGCCACGTGTCTCATGTCCCCAGCAATGTACGCATGCACAACATGACAGTCTCACAGACCCCATAGGGCCAATGTTCTGTGCACCTACATTGCTACCATGTGCTGAGTAGCACACTCACCCAGCTAAATCCCTGCATGGCATACAGGGATTTCAATGCTGCTCATGCAGTAACAGCATGTGAGTGTCGCTGTATTGCACACAGGCACGGCCACGGGAGGTGTTAATATAGTACACAGTGGCCATGTATGGACTGTGTGTAACATTGTGTGTCACTACAGTCAGGCACCTCAGATACACAGAGACTGGCATGGCCATGTCCATCAGGTACATACTCACATGTACACACAATGTAGCCACCTGTAATACACCACTACCATTCCTTCTGTCCCATACAGGTGATGCAGATGGGCAGGTACATCTACGTGCACATAAGTTCTCTGGCGATGAGCTGAGGTGCCCTTGTCCATGGATATAAGGTGAGGGAGCAGGTGATGTAGTGTAACAAGCCATCTGATAACATTGTCCACCAGATGTGGGCCGAAATAACAGCCGAGGTCAGTGCTGTGGGTGGTCATGGCCACAGAACTGAGGCAGTGAGGAAGAGGTGGAATGATCTTCTGCAAAGAGCAAAGGAGAAGGAGGAGGCACAGTGGCTCAGGGACCACCTGCAGACAGGGGGAGGACCACAGACCATTGACCAGTGTGATTGAGACCCCATCCTAGCATTGGTGGCATCGACCCTGAGGCCAGTGGTGGTGGAGGGTGTCGAGGGTTGGGGATGTGAGTCACAACTGTCACCTCCCAGGACATGTACGTACATGACACTACTGTACCATTGCCTGCATGTCACCAACAGGGGGTATTTGTCCCCTTTCCACTGTTGTGGCCCAATTGCATTTGCCAAACACACACCCATGGGCTTGTTGTGGTGTGTCATGGTGCCTGGATGGGACTGCACAACCGTATTATGCGGACCAGTGTCTGCCACATGCACCCCCTGTATGGGGCCACACTTTCACCTATAGGCACATCATGTGCACCTGCCAAGTGTCCAGTGGACAGCCTGTGTGTGGCCAGTCAAACAGGCATATGGCATGCAGAATGGCTAGGCACATCCCACCATACACAGTGCATGGCCACCGCTTGTCGGGTGGCATATGCAACATCTGTGTGCATGTGTTGGCAGTGCACAGTGGTCAGTGGTGTACAGCTGCACTGTTTGCTGCATGCCCTGGTTGGGGTGATGTCCACATTGGCTGCAGCATCATACGTGTGGTCAGCACAGGGGGCTTGCATGGGCTATATGCGTGTTCTTCACTATTGGGTGTTGTATGTTTTGGGAGTGGCTTTGGATCCCTGTATGCAGTATAGGCCTCTAACACTGTTCCATTTGCTTCACAATGCAGAGTGGGCATCCAAACATGGCACAACAGGTACAGGGACATGCGGATGAGGATGATGATGTCACACAGGCGTTCCGGTCAACATCCGGCATGGTTGTGGCCATTGGACATACATCAGCAGCACAACATCAGGGGGCTCTGGGACATGCTAACTGTCAGGCTGGGGGTGCCATTGTGGATGATGGAGACATGGATTATGAATATCTTGAGGATGCTCAGGTCAAGGACCGTGCATGTGACCCTGCGCTTGCATTCGATCTGGGCAGTGACCTAGGTTGGGGGGACTCTCTGTCAAATGAGGAGCAGGTGGTGGATGACACTGGGGATGGCTGCAGTGACCATGGAACTGTAGGGACCACACACTGGTGCAGGGCAGGCAGAGGACATCACAAGCCATGGCACCATAATGCAGCATTGTGATGCTGGTCAGACAACTGTCCACCTGGTGCCATTGGATATGCGCTGTAGGCCAGAAGGTGCAGCACAGGGCCAGCAATATATGCAGCCCCCCATGCCAGGCCACAGCAGTGGCAATGACAACAACATCAACTACAGCATCAACCACCACCACCCCCACCCACAGTCCAGGGCTGGATGCCACCCCAGGGTCCAGACAGCCAGGGTTCCCAGCCTATTCTCCAGCTGTGTCCTGGAGTTCCAGACCACCACCCAGCAGGACTTGCATGACTTCCAGTGAGAGGTTCACCATGAACTCTCACATTTACAGGAGACAGTCGGTTCAGCCTTACTCCGTGCGGAGCAGCGGACAGAGGAGTGCATGATGCGCATACTGACCACAGTGGAGTGGTGTTTCAATGACCTAACTGCAGCTGTGAGGGAGCACATGGTGGCGGTATGGCCTGCAGCCATGTGGGGTCAGCAGAGCACCAATACCACACAGCTTAGGCAGTCCATGAGTGTCCCCCAGCATGCATCATGCACACAGGGTGTGGGCTCAGGGTCATCAACTGCCACATTACAGTCCTCTACAGAAACATGGTATACAAAGAACCATGACTGGGATGTTAACATACCAGAGTACACAACCTACAGGAGAGACAGGGAGGGCAGAAGGGGGGAAGTAGCTCTCTATGTAAGGGAAGGGATAAAGGTTACTGAACAAAAGAGTAAACAGGGAGGAGAGAAGGCACTGTGGGTCACCCTATAGACTGGAATTGGCACCACAATCCACACAGGGGTTGTATACAGACCCCCATGTCAGGGAGGAGGGAATGGACAAGGATATGTAGAAGGCATACTTAGGATGGCAGAGAAAGGGGAGATACTGTTGATGGGGGACCTTAATATGCCAGATGTTAACTGGAGCACCTTTTCTGCAGCTACATCCAAAAGCAGGGCCATTCTTGATGCCCTTCAGGTGGCATGCCTCAGACAGCTAGTTTTGGAACCTACTCATGAGGGAGCAATCTTAGACCTCGTACTCTCAAATGAGGACAGTGAGAGGATCTCAGATCTAGAAGTGGGTAGCCATTTGGGAACAAGTGGCCACCAAACACTGTGGTTCATGACAAACTCAGCTACAGAGTCAAGCCATACAAAAGTGAGGGTTCTGGACTTCAGGAGGGCTGACTTTGACAAGATGGAAGAGTGCCTTAGAAAAACACTAGCAAACAGGCTAGAAGGAGGGGTGGAGCAACAATGGGGAAATAGCAAAACTGCCATCACAGAGGCAACAAGCCTTTGTGTGAAGCAAATAAATCAAAACAAAAGAAAAAGCCATTATGGTTCTCAAAAAAGTGGTGGTGAAGGTTAGGGAGAAAAAGATTGCATTTAGGAAGTATAAGGAAACACAGAAGGAGCAGGACAGAGAACTGTACCAGTTAAGGCAGAAGGAAGCAGGGAGGGTAGTCAGAATAGCAAAGGCAAAAACTGAAGAAAAGATAGCCAACTCAGTTAAGAAGGTGGAAAAACCTTTTATAGGTATATCAGGGAGCGTAGAAAGACAAAGGGAGGGATAGTGAGGCTGAATAGAAAGGATGGTGGATGGGCAGAGAGTGCCAGTGAAAAAGCAGGGATACTGAATGAATACTTCTGTTCAGTATTCACAAAAGAGGGGGAAGTGCCTAATCCAATTAACAGAAGCACTCTAGATAGGGCAGGCGATCCCAGTCCTTCCACAGAAGAAAGGGTTCTGAAAGAACTCCTAAAACCAAAGGTGGACAAAGCAATGGGGCCAGATGGAATTGACCCCAGAATTCTAAAAGAATTAAGCAGAGAACTAGTGACACCACTGACTACCCTTTATAACAAATCATGGGAGGATGGTGTGGTACCTGAGGATTGGAAGAAAGCTGATGTGATTCCCCTTCACAAAAGTGGGAGCATCACAGAGGCAGGAAACTACAGACCTGTCAGTTTGACCTCTGTGGTAGGGAAAGTGATGGAATCACTTCTAAAGGAAAGAATTGTTGAGTACCTAGAGGCCAGTGGGGCACAGGACCCAAGACAGCATGGGTTCACAGCAGGAATGTCATGTGAGATGAATCTAATTGATTTCTTTGACTGGGTGACCAAAGTAGTAGACCAGGGAGGGGCTGTGGACATGGCCTACCTAGACTTTAGCAAGGCATTTGACACAGTCCCACACAAAAGATTAGTAGTCAAATTAACCAGCCTTGGAGTGGGTCCCAGGGTAGTAGCCTGGGTAAAACATTGGCTGAACAACAGGACACAGAGGCCCTGTCCATGCTACACCACTCGCACCCAGTAACGGATGCAATCTGTTACAGCCAGGGAGCAGTGCAGTGCGTCCACACCTCGGTGGTGTCCGTTACAGGACCGGCACTGCCGGTCCACACATCGGTAGCTGAGCGACCCGTTATGACAGCGTAATCCCACAATGCAGCTCGAGCTGCACTTCGTTGCCCTGCGAAGACCGTTGCAAGTCCACACTACCACTGGTAATGTTGCCAGGGCGGGACGGTTCATAACCATTGTTGAAACCACCTCATATGTGGTTTCAACAACGGTTACGAAAATGCCTCCTATAATGTTACAGGTGTAAACACGACCTGTTACGGTAATGTTTTACTCCCCCTGTAACGTTACAGAGGCGTAGTGTGGACAAGGCCAGAAGGTAATTGTAAATGGAGTCCACTCTGAAGAAAGAGGGGTTACTAGTGGGGTACCACAGGATTCAGTACTGGGGCCAGTCCTTTTTAATGTCTTTATAAGTGACATTGCAGAGGGACTGGAAGGAAAAGTATGCCTCTTTGCAGATGACAAAAAGATCTGCAACAGCGCTGATACACAAGGAGGCATGGAAAGGATGAGAAGGGACTTGGCAAGGTTGGAGGAATGGTCAGAAGTATGGCAGCTTGGATTCAATGCAAAGAAATGCGAAGTAATGCACCTGGGAAACAAAAACCCAGGGGAAGATTACACAATGGGGGTAGTAACAACAACAAAAATGTAAAGGGACCTGGGGATAATCGTGTCAGATGACCTTAAGGTTGGCAAGCAATGTGAGAAGGCGGTAGGGAGGGCTGGGGGGATACTGGGATGTATAGGGAGAGGCATCAGAAGCAGAAAATAGGAAGTTGTTATCCCTCTGTACAGACAGTTGGTGAGACCCCATCTGGAGTACTGCGTCCAGTTCTGGAGACCCCATCTCCACAAGGACATAGACAGGATGGAGGCAGTTCAGAGGAGTGCAACTAAAATGGTGCAGGGTCTGCAAGAGAAGCCATACAAGGAGAGGCTAAAGGAGCTTAATATGTATACCCTTGAGGAAAGGAGGGAGGGGGGACATGATAGAAACGCTTAAGTACCTCAATGGAATCAACAAAGTCCAAGAGGGTAGCATCTTTCAGAAAAAGAGATGTGCAAGAACAAGGGGACACAATTTGAAGATAGAGGGGGCACGGCTGAGGGGCAATGTGAGGAAGTATTTTTTCACAGAGAGGGTGGTGGATGCATGGAACAGCCTTTCTGAGGAGGTTGTGGGGTCTAAAACTCTGGGAGAATTCAAGAATGCATGGGACAGACATAAGGCAATTTTTGTGGGGGGGTAGAAAGAAATAGGCTGTTGGTTAAATAGGATCTGCAGCTTATCCTCTAGGTAGGGAAAAGGGCAGACTAGGTGGGCCAAGCAGTCCTTATCTGCCGTCAAAGTCTATGTTTCTACTCAGCTTCCATGGCTGGGGCTACGACACAACGTGGGTGCAGACGTGCTACAGAATAGGCATCCCCACAGTTCTCACTTACTGTGTCATTGGCACACAGCACCCCCACCTCTGTGGCCCGCCTCCAAGGGACATGTGTGCATAACGGTAGTCGCAAGTGATGCTGTCAGCTGCCATGCACCCTGGGCCATTGTCTCACACACACACACACACCAACCACATGTACACCATTCACACTACACATTCTGACTACGCACACCCTCACACCTACATCCTGAACACTGTACACCCTTTACTCATTCACTAATGACAACCACACACTTCACACTGCCTTCTTCCACACTCGTTACTTGTGCACATTTACGTAGTGTGCTACAACACAGGTTTGCACTGTTGTCACTGTTCTGTACAGTTCAGTGTATGTCACTCATATTAAAGGCACTCTTTCTAACATGTTGGTTGCCTGTGTTGTGCTCACTCACCTTACCATCCATGCTAGTGTTCCTATTATGCTGCTCTGGTGCTCCAGGGACCAACGGGCCATTCGAGGATCTCCCCTCTTGAGTTGCTGTACTATCCCCTGGACCTCTGGCTCTGGGTCACTGTCTGACTGTTCTTTGGGATCAGGTGCATGTATAGCATGGTTTAGCACCACGTTGTGCAGAATGCAACACGCTAGAAATATATGGCATACCTTCCGAGGGCTATACTGTAGGGCACCATCTGAATGGTTAAGGCAGCAGAACAGCATCTTCAGCATGCCGAAAACCCTCTCTATTATGTTTCTAGTTGCAGCGTGTGCCTCATTGTATCCTTCCTTGGCCACTGTGGTTGGCCGGAGGACTGGTGTTAGGAGCCAGGGTCTCATGGGATAGGCACTGTCCCCTGTGAATATACATGGACATGTTAGCTGCTGTTTCACATTTTATAGCCATTGCCTGTTTGTGTCACTTCTGTTGCTGTCTTCTTGCCCCCTGTCCACACCCCCTCCTCCTTGTCTACTGTTGCTGGGCACTGTCCTCCACTTTGGTGATATTATTGGTATGGTTGCTGATACTCACCGACAAGGTGCCCACTGGGGTATCCTGCCATCCTCAAAAGCCTGGCAAGCCTTGATTGTTGCCAAATGAATGCATCGTGGTCATTGCCAGAGTACTGTGCAAAGACATTGCTGATGTGCCCTGTTGCATCGCACACCAGCTGGCAAGTGACGGAGTGGAAACCTTTCTGGTTGACATATGCATCACTGCTATCACCAGGCGGTGCATGGATGGCAACATAGGTACAGTCATTGGCACCAGGTACAGCTGGTAGGTGTGCAACCTGATAGAATTGCTGCATGGTTGCTTTGCGCTCTGCTGCCATGCTGGGGAATACTATGAATTCAGCAGCATGTGGCAGGAAAGCCTCAAGGAACTAGGTCAGGAGGCGCAAGGTGGCAGACTGCAATAAACTGATAGTGTCTCCCACAGGAGTTTGGAGCATCCTGGTGGCTAAAAAACACATCACTGCCATCACCTTCTCCTCAACTGTTGTGGCATGGCTGCGTCTGTTGTTGGGCTGCAGCTGCTCTTGTAGGAGTTCGCATAGCTGCCTCAACATGTCCCTGTTCATTTAATACCAGCCAATGATGTGTTTGTCAGGCAGGGTCTCAAAGTATACTCTGGGCCAGTACAACCTGTGTGCAGCACATCCTCT
The DNA here is from genome assembly GCA_016271365.2 of Neoceratodus forsteri. Taxonomy (NCBI): domain Eukaryota; kingdom Metazoa; phylum Chordata; order Ceratodontiformes; family Ceratodontidae; genus Neoceratodus; species Neoceratodus forsteri. Next base: position 837,072,074 of record CM057455.1, read on the forward strand.
CCTCGGCCTGCTGAGTGGGCCAAGGTGGGCCTGGTCCCTCTCCTCTTCCTGGACTACCTCCTCCATCAGATAGAACAACAAAGCATTGCTGATGAATGCCATCTTGTTTTTGCAGCACTGGCCACACCCCCCTGTAGATTGCTCTGGGTTAAGACCAGTCTTTTATAGGCAATAGGTAGTGCCACGCTATGTGTGGCACAAAGTGGCCTAGCATAGCACTATACCTTTGACTATACCATTACACCTTTATGCAGGTACCCACCCCTCACTTTGCCTCTTGCATGCATTATCTCTTTGCACCAGCACTAACGCATTGCACTGGTGCCATTTCCAGTTTTGAGTATTGTGGTCTGGTGCTAACATGGCACAAAGCTTTGAATATCCCGGCCCTTATCTCATTTTGGTGACATTTGATCTTGAAAAGCTCCTTAGTTTAAAACAATCTGGTGAAATGTGTTTCCTCTGATTTAAACTGCTGTTATGGTTTGAATGAGTATTTTAAACCAATGAGAAACCAATGAGAATTCTTTCTGTTTTTTTTAATGTATGATCTGGGTGTTAATAGTATGCGGTTTTTTAAATAACTGTCATACGCTTACGAGGAAGGACTTGGTTGGTCTGAAAGCTAAGGCATTTTGTTATTTTTTTGTAACATCTAAGTTGGTCCAATAAAAGGTATCAAACCATTTTCTTCTGGATCCATAAATACTTAGGAATTCTAGTATATGTTAATTGTTTCACATTATCCTGAAAATTCTGAGTATTACCCTTTGGGAAGATTAAGGGTTCTGTAAAATAATTTGATATAATGTGTTCATATGGTGTTTTACATGTAGTGGTTTGAAAGTAGTTTATAGTAATTTTCCAAATACAAACTTTTTGCAAAGTTGTGTGTGTTGTGTGTATGTATGTATATATTGTGTGTGTGTATATATATATATATATATATATATATATATATATGTATGTGTGCGTGTGCATATAAATATCTATATATCTATATATATATATATATATATATATATATAATCTATATCTTGAGAGAGAGAGTGAGAGTGAGAGTGAGAGTGAGAGTGAGTGAGACAGTGAGAGGGAAAATTCCTTTTTGTAGTTTGAAGCTTCACTTAATTTTCATCCATAAAGGAAGAATAGATAAGAACCATTCCTTATTCCAGTTATTCCATATTGTGTCTAGTCCCTTTAACAGTGGACTATGATTAGTAACCCAAAATATAGTATGGAAAAATACCAAAGGGTTCACCATTCCTGGTCCTCCTTGTTGTACTGATAGATATATGGTTGAGTCTGCTGCTCCAAATTACTCTAAGGAAAATATTTTTCCCTGGTGTCCAGGGCAAATTTCACCCATTCACAATAAAATACCAACAGCTTAATCTGGTTCAATTTCAGTTGGTAACCATCTGTACACCCCCCCTTCCCGGTCACCCTTGAAAATGGGGCTTCTAGTCTCAGTGGGCCTACCTGGTCAACACAATTCAATCAATCAACATGAAAAATTATATTTTCAATACTTCAAGATTTTTACACATGCAATACAGTATACTCCTTTCTTTTCAGGGATGGGTCAGCTTGCTGACCTCTCCCTAGCTCTGCATGCCCGAACTTCCCCAAAACACACTCTGCTGTGGGAAAGCCAGCCATGGATGGACTGTCCTCATGCTGTAGCTGTTGTTCAAAACTGCTGCTCCCAGCTCATTCTTAAGGTGAAGTTTATTGGCAGGAAGACTCCATTGAGCATGCTCATTTTCAAGGAGGTCCTGTAAGGACAACGTTAAACAACATTGTACAATAAAAGTGGTGACACAGCATACAGGTACAATAACTAGTAGGAAAAAGTGCATATATGGTCAGTAAAAACAATAATAATCCAGTTTCTGGGTAAGCAGTGGTGACATACCATAAGGTAACAATTATTAGTAGGAAATACAGACAGAGTCAAAGAAAAGAAAAACAAAATAGTATCAGTAAGAATCTAAATGATTGCTGTCAGCAAAGGATGGGGATAGACTAGGGAGAACAGGGGCCAGGGTGGATAGGGAGAAGGATACAAGAAGTCAGAGGGTACTCACTTGATAGTAGTGGCAGGAGACTGGCATGATATGCCAGGACCTATCACAGTGACAGACTGCTGGGAAGAATTTGTAGGTCTGGGCTTTTAAAATATTTAATGAGACAACGCTGGTGAGCCTGAGTGAGGTCTGGATGAGATTTCATGCCAGCGGGATGATGTAGCTAATGGCACCCATGGCAAGAGAGGTATGCATCCATGGTATGTCGAGAAGGATGTAAGCAGATTTTCTAAGGGAGTAGGAGCAATGGGAACTATTAACAAGTGAGGAGACATAGGTCGGTAATTTGTTTAGTAGACATGAGGATCCTGGTACCTAAATGGAGTAGCCACCGGGTGGTGAGGGGTTGCCAGCCGACTTCTTTATATAAGTCGCAGTGGTGCATCCTGAATGGTGCTTTAGTAATGAAGCACAGAGCCCGATGGAACAGTATATCAAGCTTGTGAAGGTTGAAAGTAGTGGCACAGTTATAAATGATGTCACCATAGTCTAGGAGTGGCAGGAATATGGCCTGTACTAGTCTACGTCTAATGTCAGGGGTAAAGAGTGCTCTGTTCCTGAAGGAGTCTTGCTTTCAACTTACTAGAAAGGTAGTCGATGTGTGCACTGAAAGAAAGTTTGCTGTCTATTCAAATGCCCAGATATTTGAATTGATCAACCACATCTAGTGATTCACCTAGGATAGTGATGATGGATACAGGTTATGCTCTGTGCCATGGGGAGGGCCTATTGCTACTAAGTGTGAAATAAAGGACTTTGTTTTTTTTCTCTTTGATTAGTAGCTTGGAATTGATTAGGTTGCACTCTAGCTGTGTGAAGTCAGCTTAGAGTACATCACATACTTCGGATAAGGTTGGCTTAGAAGTATATATAATGGTATCATCTGCAAAGAGATGTATTTTGGAGTTGCTCATATTGGAATATAGTAAGTTAATGTAAAAAGAAAATAGTACAGGGCCTAAAATGGATCCTTGTGGGACACCTCGTTTTATGGGGAGGGAGTCAGAAACCTGACTGCTCGCTTTGGTTTTCTGAACTCTATCTGTAAGGTAGCTCAAGAATCATTGAAGTGTGGTATCAGCAGTGCCTAACTTACTGAGACCACTGAGGATGAGGTTATGGTCAACAGTATCGAGTGCCTTGCTGAGATCAAGGAATATGGCACCTATGACTTGTTTGGAATTGTGTGTGGTCAGCCAGTCATTGGTGACTTTAACTAAAGCAGAGGTGGGACTGTGTTTTTGTCTGAACCCAGACTAGGCAGGATTGAGAAGTGAAAACTTTTCAACATCTTTATTTTTATTTTTATTTATTTATTTTGTTTACCGGGTAAACATATGAGCCAAGGCCCTTTTTCATATGCCTCCTGAGACAGTTAAAAACAGCAGTCAAGTAGATATAAAGTGTTACATAGATTGCTTGTACAGTTACTTAAGACAAACATTGATCACTTGAACATTTACTTAGAACAAACATTTCAATACATACATCAAAGTTAAGAATAGCAGTGACATTGCATGCAATTTAAAAGACGTTGTTTTAGTTTCCTTTTAAAGAGATCATGGCTTATCCCAGATTTAATTTCCTATGGAAGATCATTCCAAAATTTAGGAGCTTGACTTGAAAAAGCTTGATCCCCCATTTTTGTCTTTGTAATCTGTAAACCTAATTTGGAGGTCATGTTGGATATTAAATCCCTTGAAACTTCCCTTAATGGTAGCAATGTATAAAGTGGGGAAAAATGTTTCTGTCTTATTGCATTATCTGTTATACAACAAAGGAAATAAATTGAATTCAGTCTTGGTGAAAGCCAGCCAGAAGCCTGATACAATACGCAATGGTAAGTGTTACAGGGTAATTTATAAACAAATCTACAGGTACTATGAAATGTCAACATAAGATTATTCATTACTTGTTTAGATAGAGCTGTAAACAAAAGAAGTGTAATTCAAATAAGATAGTAAAATATTTTGTGCTGTATGTTTTGTTGCCTGTAAAGTTAGTATATTCTGAAGTTTAAAAAGCATTCCAAGTTTTTGATTTACCTGCCTTATGTTCCCTATGTGATATGTGTAAGTTAAATGAGAATCCATGTATCATACCAAATACTTACAATATTGTACTTGTTCTAGAATAGTTCCTTTTTTATCAATTATCAGTTCTCCTGATTTATCCAGTTTTTGTTTTGGGCCTAACAACATACTTTTTATTTTAGTGCTATTTAATGACAGCTTTATTTCCATTAATCATTTTTCTAAATCTTTAAAATCTTTATTTAAATCCAAAGTTACATTTTCTAAAGAGTTAGGGCTTTTATATAATATTAGGTCATCAGCATATGAGTTTATTGGTCCTGTCTAACTTATTTGGAATATTATCTATAAATATAAAAAAGAAAAGTGGGCCCAGTATGGATCCTTGGTGCACCCCTTGTTCCAAAAGTCTTCCCTTGGACTTATCCATTCCATAGGTAATCTGGACAAACGCTTATCTGCCAGGCTTCTGAGCAGCATGCAATGATCTACTGGGTCAAATGCCTTGGACAGGTCCATGAAAACAGCACCAGTGCGCTTCCCTCTATCCATAGCCTCATAGATGTGATTCATGAAGCTGGCCAAGACAGTGCCTGTACTATGGTATTTCCTAAAGCCACGCTGCTCAGGAGCCTTTAATCCACCTTGTTGTAGATAAGTACAGATTTGCTCATTGATAAACTTTTCCAAAATTTTACCCAAGGGATGAAGTAAGGAAACTAAATGACCCATGTCTTTTGGTTTACCTCCCTTAAAAACTGGTCTAATAATGGTTTGTTGCTATTGTTGTGGAAAGCTTCCCGTTGTTAGAGACAAATTAAATAATTTTGTAAATGGAAAATAAATTTGTGAAGCTATTAATTTCAAAAACCTTCGTTGAAGTTCATTTATACCTACATTTTCTGATGGAATTTGTTTTAATAGTTTTAATACTTGGGACAGTTTTATTACTCCAAAGTAAAAAGAAGAGCTATATTGAGACTCTTTCAGTAATCTCTGAGTCATGGTCCATATTATTTTGACTATACTTACTCATATCTAAGAACTTGTTAAGGAATGCAGTATTTACCCCTTGTGCATTGTTTACAATATTCAAATCTACCTAAAATTAATTTGATTGATCTTTTATTGATGTATTTATCAAACATGTTATAGAAACCAGAACTTTTTTGGATTTTGGAGGTTGGAATCTTGTTGTTTAGTATAATAGTCAGATTTGCTTTGCCTTAGTTTAAGCTTGCATCCGTTACTAAGCATCCAATATGTGTGAAAATCCCTTGCATTCTTTGTTAAATTAAATTGCTTCCATGCCAAGTCCCTCTGTTTCATCAATTTAAACACAGCTGAAGTAATCCATGTATTCAAAGTTCCCCTTACCCTTCTGATTAATTTTGGGAAGTGTTTATCCTGCAACATTAATAACTGTTGTAAAAAGTCCAAATATGACCAGTTAATTGTCCGCAAGTCAGATAAAAGTCCCTCACTTAACACTTCAGAAAATTTTCTGTACATAATCAGATAAGCATAATCAAGTGAGTGGGAGGGGCTATTGCTTACATTTCCAGGTTCAGTAAATTGTCAGATGGTTGCTGATTACATCTGGCAATACTCATATTTTCTTTACCTTAGTTTGATTATTCATTAAAACCCAATCCAGGATTGTGTGGTTACTAGTTTTTAAAATCATTCTTGTGAAAGTTTGAATTAACTGACACAAACCTGCATTTGTTAGTGAAGAATCAGTTTGGGAATCGGCCATAAGATCCCAGTATATGTTAAAATCACCCAAAACGAACAAGTCACCACTAAATTGAAAAATAGAAACATATCTCAAGAACCCGTCCAAGCCTTTTTGTGTCAGTTTAGGAGGATTGTATACAGTACAGTGTTTTAGTTTGTAACAATCACCTTGCTTTATCTCTATCAACAACCTTTCACAATCTGAGGTGGAATCATAATCTAACTCCAGTTTGGAAACAGCTACATCTGATTTATATTAGATCAAAATAACCCCCCCCCCCCTTTTTTACCAGCCCTATCGCATGGTCTTTAAGCTGGTGATGGATGAGTTTCTCTAGCAGTTTGGATAAGACAAGGAAGATGGAGATGGGAAATAGATGCAGATGAAGAGGAGGGTTCAGCTGGCTACCTTTTGCAGATGAGTTGCCACTGAGTCCAAGGGAGGGGGCTTGCAAACGTGCCCCAAGGTGTCCAAAGGGGACCCTTTTGCAGATGAGTTGCCTCTGGGTTCAAGGGAAGGGAGCTTGCAAACGTGCCCCAAGGTGTCCAAAGGGGACCCTTTTGCAGATGAGCTGCCACTGGGTCCAAGGGAAGGGGCTTGCAAATGTGCTTCAAGGTGCTACAACCTCTCCTGCAACTGAGATAAGGGTTGCTTCCTCATGTACTCTGTGTCCTCAGGAGCGAATTCCCTTACCTTGGTAGGGGTTGTGACACACACAATATTGGCCATACTATCAATGTTATTACCCTTGATTACACCACAGACAGGTCTGGCACAACACCCACCTCCCATATGCACTGGCCACCTTTCCAGCATAGCATGATCTGGACCAGTGGTACTGAGACTGCAGGACCTGTCACTCCTCTAATCCTAAAAAACTGGCCAGGTAGTATCTGTTCCTCTTGAAATAAATCCAGCTTCACCAAAGTAATGGAGGCCTTAGTGTCCCACAATCCCTGGGTCACCATCTAATTTACACACACAGGGTGCACATGTGCAGTGGAGTTAGAGGGCACTGCACTCTGTGTACATGCAACTAACTGCTGGGAGCTTTCTGAGCTACCCCTCCAGCTGCATTTGCACCATTTGTCACATTTTTTGGACAATCATAAGACAACTGCCCCGGTTTCTGTTAGATATAGAACCTGCATTCACTCATCTCCATGCTTTTGAAACCAGACAGCTTCCCTTTTCATTCAGACACATGCTGGTTGCCTTTAAGCCACTACCCCGTGGTTCTCTTAAAACCACCTGATGTCTCTCCCCTTTACCTTTTCAATGATAGGATGGTTAGCTTGATATAAACTGATCAGCCTTTTCTGCTGCCTCCCTCACAGAGCTCAGTGTTCTATCTGACAACCATATTCTCAGTTCCTCAAGCACAGTTTTCAAGAATTGCTTCAGAATAAATAAATCTTTTATTTCTTCTGCAGAGTGAGCTTTTACACCCTCTACCTAACATTCTAACAAGTTACTTATCACCACGCACATTTTAACATTGCTACCCTCCCCCCCAGTGTCTTATTTAACTGTCCAAATTTTTGCTTACAGGCCTCGGGGGGTTAACTCAAAACACTTTAGCAAGGTATTTTTCACTTTATCATAATCCATGCAGTCCTCAGTGTCCATTCTGGCAAAAGCATCTAATGCCTTGCCTGTAAGCAATGGCAATAGGTGAGTCAACCAAGAGCCCTGTCCAATTCAAATTGTTCACAGATTCTCTCAAAAGATATAAAAAAAAAATCAAGATCACCCCCCTCCTGATATCTGGGAAATGTTTTAGAATTAATTTTGGCAGCCAGCCCAGTGACACAGAGGGCTGAGTCGCTGGACACCTTACCTCATGCTACACTGGTGACCCGGGTTTGGGAATGGACTCGGGTCACTCAGGGTTGGCCAGGGCAAGGAAGAATTGAGCGTCCACCAACAACTCCTTCCTTAGGGGTGGGGGGACTCTGCATCACACTGTAGACTAACACCCAATGGAAGCTGGGGAGTCAGCACAGGCGCAATGCTAGAAAGGGGTGGACCCAAACACAGGGCATAAGACTGCCTCTGTGGAGGTGTAAACAGTCACCACGCTCATTACATGTGCATGGGTCCAGGGACAAGATGGAAAAAGGGTTCAGAGCTGGCAGGCTCAATGATGGCAGACTGCACCTGTGCCTCTCCCTGGCAATCTAGATGTTGGCTTTTGTGAGTTGGGGGAGGCCGGCACCCTTCGCCGCTGGCCCTGTCATGGGGGGGCTACCCATGACAGATGGCTGGTTGGGGTGGGTGTGAGGAAAGCCTTGCCAGAGAGATGAGTCCCCTGCATGGGAGGGGCCAGAGCCGCTTGCCAGCTCCAAAGGAGGTGTAAAGTATGCATGGAAAAAAAATAGTTTGGGCTTCCTGGGTCAAACCCTTATACCATTATTCACAGTTTGTGGTGATGTCCTCTGGCTCAGCCTCTCCATCTCTCACATGTTCACACTATTTCATCTGAATCTCATGCTGGTGCTGCCTTTCCTCTTGCTGGATCTTGTGCTGATGCTCTTTCTCTCACTCTGCAGCCTTTTGTCTCTCCTCCTCTGATTCCTGCTTCATCTTCTGCAGCTCCACCTCTGCCTTTTACCTCTTAGTTTCTGCCTTCGCCTTAACCAGGGCAGGCTGCATCTCCAACATTAGTACTGGCTCTGTTTGTGCAGCTGCCCTAATTAAAGACTTTGACTGATTTGTATTCTCCCTCACCTCAATCACACAATTTTGACTAGCAGTGACCCCTTTCACATGGCTTTCCTGGTCACTTTTTTTGAGGATGATTGAGTTCTGCCTGTGCATGGCAATCCTTATAGCCCACTTTTTTCTTCAGCACAGCTTCTGCAGGTTTAGCAGTGACTGCTTCTCATATTGCTCTAGTGTAATGTCTTCTATCTATCTACTCTTGCTTAACAAAGAAAAAGCAAAACTGGTAGAATATACAGACCCCTTTTGAGCATCCTGTTCTGTGACTGGACAGCTAACCTGTATACTGATAAAACTGTTTTAGATTCCACCCACTTCCTACAGTTTATGGCAAACTAGTCTCTCCAGACTCAGCCTGCCCATGTTACCAGAATTCTTAACCCTTCAGTAGCTGCCACCACTCAGCATAGACACTCTCTCAGGGTATCTCTAGGTCTGTATCCCTCCAGAGCTACTGTTCACACAGTACAGTGCTCCTTGCTGAAGGGAAGATGACCCACCCCTCTCTGTCACAGCTGAGAATCCTTTACTTTAGAAACAGAGTATGATAGCTGTAGCCTTCTCTTCAGAGGCAGAAATATAGCTCTTGACAATTATAAATCAATTAGCTGTACCTCAAGTGACACAATCACAGAAACATGAAGTACATGAAAAAATAATATATTTAATACTTCAAGATATTTACACAAATAATACAGGATACTACACAGAGGCTATTGGGAACACTAATTCTACAGAAATACAAAAGAAAATGTTTGAACAGTAGGTTACACACAAAAAACAAATGCATCTCTAGATATACTTAGCAAGGTAGAATAGCTTACCACACAATTCAGTTTAGGGAACCAGAGGAGACTAGAACCTTAGAAGGAAGCTGTTCATAGTCCCAAACCTGACTAACTGTCTCAGGATGTGCCAGACCTTAAGGCTCTCCAGCTGCCCTCCCATGACACGTCATCCAGTATGTCACTCTTATGTCATAGAATTAACATTCTGTGTCTTGAGAGCTGGGCTGGATAATCAGTCTGATCTGGACAAATACAGCTGATTGTTTTTTTTGTTCCAAGATCTGGCTAGTCCACAGAAATGCTTGGTTTAGCTAGCAGCTTCCTGACACAAAAAGACACTTTCTAAGCTCTCCCATAAATTGACCAGGGGTCCTACTATGAAAAGAATAGCACAAATAGCAAACTGTCCTCAGAACCACTGGGTCCATCTCTAATAAGAATTAGACTTTTTCCCAGGAATGTCAGTTTTGTCCCTGTAACTGCAAAATTCTAACTGATACCCATGCAGAAAGAATTTAATGAACATAAATAAAGCGGCAGGTATACATACCACATTGTTACACAGCCACATATTCAAACAACATTGTCTCATTTAAAGGGTATTCATGAACCTCAATCATGATCTAAAGCAGGTGGATACCCCACCTGTTGTGTTCCTGCCTTGGGCAATGCACCACTGAGAACTCCACTGGGATAGTTACCTCAAGGACCATCCCAGTGTCATCCCCAAGCCAGCTCACAGTGATGCACACCTAATCACTGAGGAATTGGCAATGAAATCTGCCTTCACTGCTGTCTTATTCCTAAGGGATTTAGTATCATATCAAACTACTTGAAGGGGGATCTTGGTCAGTTGGTCCCCTTGTTACCCATCCTGCACTACCAAGGAGCTCCCTAGGAACAGGAATCAAATAGGGAGAACCCCTGTCCATGGGTCTATTGATCCCAGGGTGTATGCTTGGCCTAACTCTACTGATCCTGCCCTCCCCTCTCCAACATCTACCCCTGGATCATGATTCTAGTTGTTGCACTGTTGTTTTAGGATTCCCAAAACACTGTAGCAGTAAATTACTGCTATTGATATAAAGGGGACCCACAAGGGGAAAAGCTGGCAGAGCAGCTCCTGGGAGCAGATGTGCATTGAGCTGATGTTGCTCAACTCATAATAGAACAGGTAACTCCAGGGGCTGGATTTTCAAAGCCAGCAGTTTTTGGTGAACATGTGGAAAAACCTTGTGGGTCTGCAAGGTTTTGCCGCATGTGGCATAGCTTCAATGGTGGAGCTATTTGTGACCAGCTCTGAGATTTGTGGCAACTTGTTGACATTTTTTGGTGCTGATGCATCAAAATGTTATGCCAAGTTGAACCAGGTGTAACGTCCTGTGCAGTTGTGCCTATCCCTTGTGCAGAGCACAGGCTGAAAATTTGAATATCTGCCCATGCGGAGATCAATTTCCATAAAAGCAGACCGCAACACAGGATTTAATCCCAGGGCCATTTTCAGCTATTTCAGAATCTGGCCCCAGAAGTCTAAAGCCCACCTTAAAATACCCAAAGCACCCCCCCCAGTACTTTACCCAGGAAAAAGAAAACACTCATGTAAACTGCATAACCCAGCCCCCCCAAAAAAACACACATACAACCTACTCACTCCGGCTATACAAAAAAATGAAACAATCATAGAAGCCCCAAAGGTAGAGGGGAACGAAAACTAACAATATGTCTTGTCATTGAATTATTTTTTACTTTAACTCTGTTGCATACCTGATTGTGATATTGATACTGGATACGCACCTTTTCTCAGGCCCTCCTGATTACTTACTTTTGTATGATCTGATCCTTCATGTAACTTGTTTTTGCTGTAATCTCCTGGGTCATACCTAAAAATAGACATGTAACTGTCTAGTGTGCATACCTGGTTAAGAAGCAATAAATAAATAAGGGGAGAGTAACAGTAGTTGCAGGAGCAAGTATGCTTAAAGTGATCTCAAACAAGAGATTTGAAAGAGAGGGGGATATGACACCAAAGACCATTCTCTGTTTCCACTCACAGGGACGGTTAGGTCAAACTCTTTAAATGGGTCCTGGTTGGAATTACCTGTTGTAACTCACATTGGTAGGATTACCTATAATTATGCACGCTGTTTAGGGAGACAGAGAATAAAAGCATTTACTGGAAAAATGATTCTCCATTACAGGTTCTAGAAAAACAGTAATCATGTGATAGTCTTCTTAAATCTGATACCCTATTTATTTTTTATTGCCATATTGGTTAAAAAAATCAATGTTAATGTTAAAGAGAATCAATGATATTCCTCAAGGATAAAGTGTTCAACAGTTACAGCCCAAGAACTGCAATCGCCCAAGTGTTCAAGGTTGTCCAGATGCAGTTTCACCTTGCCTAATGGTACATATCAAACTCATAGATGTTTTTACTTTGCAACTATAAGGGGAAGTAGTGAAGCCTAGTGGTAAGAAGGATGCAGAGCTATGAATCTGGAGACTCAACACATAATCTTACTACTGCTACTTATTGTGTGACCTGTCCTCCTTGTACTTATTCTCTCTCTCTCTCTCTCTCCTCATTCACTCGTCTCCTTCTCCTTCCCTGTTTCCTTATCCTCCAGGCTTTCCTTAAACTGTACCCTCTCTGTGTTCACCTAGTGGCTCCTACCAACTGTTCATGGCTCCTTGAGTGCCTTGAGACAGTGTGTATTGTGAATGAATGGTGTTACTTGAAATCAAATTAATTTCCTTTACTTTAGCTTTATGTTGTTAACCAGGTAAAACTCACTGGAGAAGGTTTCCCTTTCAGGAGTGACCTGTGCTAAAGAATTGTATTTATTTATCTCTCAGATTACAAAGACCCTTGAGCCAGTGGCTCTTTTGCAAAGGTTCTACATCAAAGCAACATTAGAAACAATACACAATGGGATAATAGAGAGTATTGAGCTGGTGATTGCTAATCTTATGGCTTCAGGGATCAGGTTGTGCCTGTAGTGCAGAGGATCCCAAGCCTGGTGTTGACCACCTTTGACATGTGGTCTACATGGTCAGCAAAGGACAGTGCACTGTCCAGGGTTATTCCTAAGTATTTAAAGATTGAGACCTGCTCAATGGGGACCTTGTCACTGTTGACAATAATAAGGGGTGCAGATTTACACTTGTTATGGGAATTGGCAAAGAGCATGGACTTTGTTTTTTTTTAGTTCAGTATTAGTTCTACTGGCATCAGGCCTCAACCTGCGAAATCATGCTGAAGTGCTCTGGCTAGTGGGAGAGGGTCAGAATGACTAGAGAACAGTACAGAATTGTCAGCATAAAGGAGAAGATTATTGGTGCAGGCTTGGGGGAGGGTGTTCAGGAAAAGGCTGAAAAGTAATGGGCCCAATATGGAGCCATGTGGAACTCCCAAGAGGACTGGATGGCTGACAGATAGGGTGTTTCAGATTTTTACCTGTTGGGATCTGCCATCTCGATAGTTCTTGAACCAGACTGTGGCTTCATGGGAGATACCAAGGGCAGGAAGTGACTGTAATAGGATAGCGTGGTTGACCGTGTTGAATGCCTTAGTGAGGTCTGTGTACACAGATCCTACTAAGTGGCCCCAGTCAAGTGCCTAGTGGATGTAATCAGTGTGCTGTAAGAGGGCAGATGTGGTGCTGTGCTCCTTTTGAAAACCATGCTGCTCAGGACATGAGATTTTGTACTTGGTCAAATAGTCAGAGAGCTGGTCAGATGCAATTCTTTGCAGGGCTTTTGAGATGGGTGGGAGGATTGAAATTAGGCGGTAGTTTGAGGATAGGGCCCTGTTCCCACTCTTGTGGAAGTGAAGTCAGCACAGCCACTTTCCGTTGCTAAGGAAACTGTCCAAGGCAGAATGCTAGGTTGATGATTTAGGCGAGCATCTGTAGTACTGAGTCTAGGGCGAAGTGAAGTGAAGTAGCTTCAGATCCAATGAGTCACCACAGGAATGCAAAATTAGCAGATTTTAGATAACAAGGATTGCATAAAACATGTGCAAAGTTCATAAATTTCAAGAATAACAGATACAAAAAATACCCTTTTACAAAACTAAAGTAAATACATCAGTAGAGCATGCAATTAGAAGTAACAGGCAAATGTTTATTGAGTTTATTGTTAAATGAGTCAACAGCTAATACAGCTCAAAGCAAATGGGGTGAGCCATTTCAAAATGAGGAACAGATTACCACCTTGTAGAAGTAAAAGTTTAAATGTAAAATTAAAAGCTGAGTTTTCCAAGGGAATCGGGAAGGTAGGGGTAAATGATGGCTACTGTGGCTTACATTGAGCAGTTAGGTAGGGTGATAAGACTGGATGGGCTACTAAGCTTTCCTCTGCTATCTTTTTTACTATCACCAGGAAAGACAGATATGGGCATCCAAGGTTTTTTCCCACACATTTGTCTTTTCTTAAAGTAGCCTACTACTTATTTTCTAACATTAAAGCCACAGCACTCCAGAGTGATCATAGGAGCTTTATAGGGACCTAATAAATATATTGCTTTTAACTCCCTCAGACTGCATACATGGGTAAAATCCTTTATTGTTCATGTGTGACACATGCACAGTAAAATATTTTACCGATATATGCAGGCCAAGGGAGTTATAAGCAATATATTTATTAGGTCCATATAGAGCTCCTATGATCACTCTGGAGTGCTGTGGCTCTGATTACATCATCACATATGCACATCACGGCCATCTTAGGCTGCTGCTGGGAGTGGGCACTTCAAATTACTGGGTGCTTTGCTTATATTTTTGAAACACTGCAAAATGCTTGTAAAATGAGTTTACAGAGAAAACCAAGCACAGTACATCACAGGAAAGGGCTTAGTCTGCAGCCCTACATTTTCTGATTTTCATTTCATCATTTCTACTACCTAGGTGGTTTAGTTGTCCTTGAATGCCCAGTAATTTTGATACTAGATGACTGGCCTCTCACAAATGAAATTATGTCCGTGTGGAGGAGGCACGCTTCCTGGCCCACTGTGGGGATCATTACTGCTGTAGACCCAGGCCCCCTCTCTCCCTGGCTGGCAGCACCACCGCAGCCCCCTGGCCACTACAACCCAGCTCCCCAAGTATGTTCCTGAACCTGGGTCACAGATGTGGCAGCCTAACGCATTACCCACAGGGGTATCTGGTCTTTGCCTTTTAACCTTAATTTAGTGTAGGTGCTTTGCTTTTTTATTGTATTTTGTAACTTCTGTTCATGCAGGATAGCCCATCTCATTTTTTGCGGGGTCCTTTCTCTGCCCATTTTCACAGCTGTACAGAGTGGAGACTTGCTAATGATCAAACAGTGAGTAAAGCTATTTGGGTCCGATGAGATTCAAACCTGGGAGGGATCCCAGTTCCTAAGTTGGTGCTTGAATCACTGTCAAACTAATGGTAGAACTGGAACCAGTTTCAGCCTGATAAGCTGCAGCTTGTACATTCATGTTATTTCACATGGGTTAACAGTCACTAACATAGTAAGTCTGGCTCAAGCTTCCAGTTTTAAAAAATCCAATTTTTTTCAGAAGACTTTGATTCTAAAGTGGTAGACTTCTAAAAATTGGGTTTACTATTGGGCCATCAATCCTTAAAACCTGTGAATAATTGTCAAAAGGAAAAAAAATACAGTCAGCTATTTACAAAGCATGTAGAGGAGAAAACAAGCCAACCTTTTTGCTTGATGTTTTTGACAAGAATGCAAGATGATACATATGGTATCACAGAGGAAAATTCTTTGTTAAAAGGTGCACGCAAAAAAAAAGAGAGCTAAAACATCCTTGGAAGTCCTTAGCTGTCTTTTCTGGTAATTCCCTTCGGAAGTTTCAGCTTTTAATTCATTTTATATTTTTAAACTTTTAAAATAGGAAGGAAAGTGCAGGGTCATGTTAGAGTGGGGGATGGGATGATACATTTGTTTGGAAATATTGTATTTGTGAACCCATGTTCACACATTTAAATTCATGACAAACTGCATTGAATTGCAAGTGAAATTGGCCAATAGTTCAAATTAAATGTATATATTTTTTTTTACATTGCATCAACTCCAGCAAAGTTAGAAAATATATCTTGGCAACTGTAGCACAGTGACAATTTATATACGGTAGGTCAAACTTCGGTGAAATCTAGGGTAATGAACAAAACAATTCCAGGTGCACAAACTTTATTCTTTTAGTATTTCTGTACAGGTGTAAGCATTAAGCATCCATACATGTTTTCTACTTTAAAAAAGCATTACCCTTCAAAAGTGAAAATATTTATTTATTTATTGAAAATTTTTGAGAATACCTTTGAGCACAAGTGCTCTTTTACAAAGGTTTCACGTCAATAACAGCGATTACAAAGCAACATGACAAATACAATAAGTCAGTTACAGTGGAATGAAGTCAATCAAGTACAATACAAGTACAAATTTATTGTTTTTTGCCGAGCTAAACATATTGAAAATAAGATATGATTTTCACAAATATTTGCATGGTGAAGAGCCTGATATGAGCTAGCTAAAGAATGCACTGTGTTTGAACTCTATAAGCTTTAATGGAAATTTTAATAGCTATTTTGTTGCCAGTGTCATTGCACTTCTATAATACACCACAGATAGGGATGCCTTATGCTTTTTGCAGCCCCTGCATTAGTCAAGAGTATCTTCACTAGTCTTTTGTAATGTAGAAACATAGAAACACAGACAAGGACAGCAGAAAAAGACCAAAAGTCAATCCAGTCTCACCAGAGTTATTTATCTGTCCTGGGACCTATTGTCCATACTAGGTTTTATCCCTTCTAGTCCATGCCCCTCCTCCCCTCTCTACTGCTACTGACTGGAGCACTCACCAAACCCTTCACTCTGGGTTCCATGTTGTTAGAGTGCAGGCATTACACCACCAACATCACAGCACCAGTGAATTTGCCATGGGAGAAACAGCAACCTGGGTGCAGTACCGTATGTTAATCTGAGCAACATGTGGAAGGCAGTGCAAGCAGTCACAGGCAAACAGAGCACTGAGGTCAACACGTTGGCAGCAGAAACAGTAAAATGTCTGGATGTGCAAGGAACTGCACTGGGCAACAAGCACAGCAGACTGACACATAGTCAACACTGAAAGGGACCCATGAATGATTGGAGCGGTACAGCAACAAAGCAGAAGTGAAGCCACCTGCAGCATGGATGCCACACAACCACCCACAGGTGCACAGTACACTGACCATACAGCCACAACCACAGATGCAGAGAGCACAGTATGAGCATGCTAGGGCAGCTCAGTCCACAGTACAGTAGGGGTACCTGAAAACAACACCCACACCCCGAGAACAGTACTCACCATTGCAGGACTGCAGCCAGGAAATGGAACACTGGCCCTGACCAAAGACATGGTGCACAGTAGACCCCAGCCCCTGTCCACACCCTGCCATACAACAGAGACCACAATGCCATCACAACACCACCAATCCCCGGTCGCTATGGGAAAAGGCTAACAGGCTACACACAAAGGAACCAGAGACACAGGGGACCACAGCTCACACAGGGGGAAGCACTAGGGGCAGGTGCAGGGACTGCAGGCTGATAAAGAGGCCAGTCAGGAAGCAATTAGGGCGCGGTGCTTGGAATGGGTATGGGGTACTGGCGGTCAGGTGTAGCACATTCTGGACTGGCTACAGCTGGCTGCTCATTTGATGGAGTACAAATGGAGGCCGGACAGTGCTGCAGTGTCTGGACAGCAAGTGATGGTGGTAGCAACATGCCCCTAGAATACATCCATAGTTCCCATGGCAATAAATTCCTGATACACCAAGGCTATGTGTACCGCAAGGAGCGCACCTACGGGGCCAAGTTGTACTGGAAATGCACCAAGTACCACGGTGGCCAGTGTAAGGCATGGGTGCACACCACAGAGGAGGTGGTCACTACCCTGGGAACACATAGCCATGTCCCAGACTGCGCTGGCATACAAGTGAGGAAGGTGCGAGAGGATATTAAGAAATGTGCCCTCACTACAGCAGAATAGAGATCTCACAGAAAGTGGTTGCTGCCTGCAGCAGCTCACTGCCTGAGTCAGCCGGTGGCAGGCTGCCCACCTGGAGTACCTGATGTGGCCAGTTCAGCATGCAAGAAAGAAGGCCAGCAAGGCACTCACCCTTCTAACCACACTTGCTGACCTCAAAGTGCCAGAGGAGTACCAGGTCACCTAGAAGGGTGAGCCCTTCCTGACTTGGGACTCAGGTAGTGGGCAGAACAGTTTTCTACTATTTGCCACTGACTGCAACTTGCAGTACATGGCCCGCTGCGTGGACTGGTACGGCTGATGGGACCTTCAAGTACTTCCCCCCATTGTTCCTCCAACTGTATACCATTCATGGTGTGGAGTACAGCACTGTCATTCCCACTCTATTCATGCTGATGGCCAGCTGTACCACTATTGCATGAGCGGCCGTCCTGCACAAGCTGCTTGAACTGCACCCTGGCCTGAACTAACGGTTGATAATGGTCGACTATGAACAGGCAGTATACAAGGCATTCCTGTCAGTCTTCTCTGAAGCTGTGTTGTGGGGCTGCTTATTTCACCTTTGCCTGGCCATGTGGCACAAAGTTCAACAAGTGCCTGAGATACAGCAGTCCTACATGGAGGACAGGGACTTCACCCTGAACATCCACCTCCTGCCAGCCCTGGCATATGTGCCACCTGGGGATGTCGTGGCAACCTTTGTGGAGCTCCACACCAGGGAATTCTTCTCAGACTGGGTCAAGCTGCTCACCCCACTCGGATTGCTTCAAGGACAGCTGACTTGGCAGACCAGTCCAGAGTGGACACTGAGGTAAGCCCACATTCCCTTTGGCATTTTGGAATTGTCACAATGCTGCCCATTCCAGCCTTCTGAGAACCATCAACTCGGTGGAGGGGTGGCATGGGGGTTCAGTTCTCTGCTGGGGGCTGCACACCACAGCATCTGGACATTTATCAATTGCCTTCGGTCCAAGCAGCAGATCAATGAGATTAAAATACAACAATTCGTGTCTGGGACTGCAGTGCTGGTATCATGTAAGTGGTACAAAGACTACAGTAAGCGGATCATGGAGCTGGTGGAACAGTATGGCACACACAGTGTGCAGGACTACCTGAAGGGCATCACCATAAATGTCCACCTGCAAATTTAGGCCCTGTTGCATATTGCCAGTAGGCATGTGCTACAGGTGTGCCCAGCATGCCTGAGTGTGGCGCCCTTGTGGCTCTGTAGCCTTGTGGTGCCCCCCGTGTAATGTACATATCATGTGTGCAGTAGTAAAGTATGCAGTGTCAGAAACATGGTGTCCAGTGTTGTTTGTTGGACTACTGTGTGTGCTGTCAGCACTTGCTCACCATCCTTGCACCCCCTACTTCACAGCCTCCTGTCCACCCTCCCTGTTGTGTTGCACATGTGTCCAGGTCCTGGGATCCACTCCGCCATGTGCTGTTGTGGTCCCAGTGTGCTGTTGCACCATATGTGCCTTACGGTCATGTGTACAGGCACAGTCATGGTAGTCCTGTTATATACCCTTGCCCCATTGGAAGATGTCACACAGTACCACCATTCTGGCATCTCTGCCCATGGAGTTATGGTCCACTGGCACACCCCAACAACCACCTCCATGACTGGCAGATCTGTGGTCTGCAGTGACAGTGCATGTCCACCATTGGAGGGGCAACTGCACCAGGTGGGGGGGTGACTGCTCTCCTGCCCAGCTATGGGGTGGGTGTTCTGGATGGGTCCGCATACTGGGGGGGGCATCCTTCTGTGCCTGGGTGATGCTGTGATCCTGGCATGCTACTGCCTGGGGGGGGTGTCCATCAGTGTGCCTGGGGGGAGTGGCTGACATGCCCTGCTGTGGGGCAGGTGTCAGGTAGGAGGGCTGTGGCATCAGGGTCACTTGGTGATTCCATGGCCGTTGTTGGCCACCATGTGGGCAACATGTCTGCATCCATGGGGTGCATGGACATGGTGCACTCTTTGGGTGTCCCCATGGGTGTGTGTGCCTCCCTTTGTGGTGCTCCCATCCTTGTTGCAGTGTGACCAGTTGTACCTGGTGTGTGGCACCCTTGGGGTCTATGTTGCTGTGTTTTGGCAACTTTATGCTGGTGCTCTAGCTGCTGGCAGCATTTTCCTTGGTGCACCAATAGGAGTGAACCTTCATTCTGTCCCAGCCATGCTTGAAACCATTTACGATCTTGGTGCCCAACACCTCCACAGACAGACTGTTCTGTGCCTTTACCACACATTCCATAAAATAGACCTCCCTCACATCCCTCTTAAACCTTTCTCCTGCCAGTTTTCTTTTGTGACCTCATGTTCACCTTGTTTATTCCCTTCATGAAGTTGAAGGTCTCCATCATATCCTCCTCTTACATGTTCAGTGCCTTAAGAAGATCTTTATAAGATTTTTCTTGTTGGTCCTGAACAATCCTGGTCACCATGCATTGCACTGTCTCAAGCCAGTTCCTGTCCTTCCTTAGGTGAGGACTCCAGAACTAAGCACAGTATTCCAGGTGCAGCCTCACCAGTGACATATATAGAGGTAGTAGTAACTCCTTTAACCTGCTGTCAGTACCCCTTCTGATATACTCCAACATCCTATTAGCCTTACTAAACCTTGCTACACTGGCTTGATTGTTTGAAGGAGTCACTATTGATGACTCCAAGGTCCCTTTCCTCTGGCATAATGCTCAGTTTAACCTATCTCATCCAGTACTCTGTCCTGTGGTTTTCATTCCCTAGGTGCATAAACTCGCTTTGCTTTAGATAGAAACATAGATTTTGTTGGCACTGAATTTCAACTGCCATACCTTAGATCACATCTCTAGCATTTGTGTTCCCTCTGTATCCCCCTGATCCCTTTGTTGCTATCTACCCTATCACAGAGCTTTATGTCATCAGCGAAGAGACATAACTTTCCTGGGTGCCCTCTCTATTGTGGCTAAAGAACATGTTGAAGAGGATAGGATCCAGAACAGATCCCTCTGGCATCCCACTTGTGATCTCCCTCTTTTCTGGTTTGGCCCCGTTTACCAACACCCTCTGCTATCTCTCCTTCAACCAGTTTCCTATCCATTTAACTATGTCTCTAGCCACACCCATGTCTTGCCTTTTCAGCAAACTTCTGTGTGACACTTAGTCAAAAGCCTTGCTGAACTCAAAGTAGAGGAAATCTACAGCATGGCACTTATCTATTACCTTTGTTACCCAGTCAAAGAAAACTATAAGGTTGATCTGACAAGACCTCCCTGCCACTAAGACTCTCCTAGCTGCCTTCTTCTTACTGTCATTCCTGGGAGCCACCAGGTCATCACTTCCATTTCCCCTGCCTGACCCAAAGTCCTATCTCATGGAGTCAGGTACCTGAGTATCCTCCATGGGTGCAAAAAAATGTTACATTGTGATCATGTGGGATTGACTAACCTTGTGACTGGCCATGCCACCCTCCCCACTACTATCCACCCCCTTGGACCAGTGGTCCTTTAGGGGAGTGGGGATGTGGTCTCCAGCTGAGGTGGTGCCACAACACAAATATATTTCCCTTCACTACTACCAGCTGAGCATTGAGCTCTGCAAAGATCCTGCAGAAGGGACAGTGACCCCTCCTCCAGAGTGTAACCCTAGAGGAGAAGAAGAACTATTATTGTTTAGGAGTCATTTACTGGAGTAGAAGGTTTATTTCTATATTTATTTATTAAATTTTGGTGACCGGGTAGACCCACTGAGCCCCCAAGGTCCCTTTTTCAGGGACGACCCGGGATAACAATACAAGTTATAAGAATGAACAAGGACATAAGGAACATTTGAGGCATTGTGAGTTACATCATGATGTGGTTACAGTAAAGAAAAATAGTGAATACTGGCATGGTTACAGGCATGGTAAAAGAAAAGCAGTGGATACCAGTGGCGTCATGCCCATAGGGCCCGAGGGGGCATGTGCCCCCCCAATATTGTCATGAGGACTATAAAAAAAATAATTTAAGTATTTCATTTTTTAATGGTACCGTGGGCTTCAAAAAAAATGGTGTTTTTCAATGTTTTTTTGGTGGGTGCTGGGAGGGTGGGATCATGATTCTTCCGAATCGATTGCTGTGGAAGACTGACTGAGAACTTCAGAACAGTTTAAAAAAAAATGCTTTTGCTCACGCTGTGTTGGTGACTGGCTTCGGGACTGAGCCAGAGGAGAGAGAGAGAGAGAGAGAGAGAGAACAGGTGCTGTGATTGGTTGCTGCCTGGCAGTTATCACCAATCAAGTTTCTGCACATCGGAGGCGCGAAGAAATAGCTTGCTCGGCAAATTGGTTCATCCATGATCCTCCCTCCACTGAGCGGCAAGCGGCATTTTCAGTCTGACTTCCCCCACCTGACAATTGGAATTGAGAGACAAGCACAGACCCGTTATCAGTCGTCTGTCGGCAGTAAGAGAGCCCGGTCGGTCGGTGACTGTGTGTGCCTCTGAGACCACAATGAAGTTTTTGGCTGCCTGCTTCCTAGTTTAAAAAGGTCAGTAGGATGCTCTCAAATGAAACCTACCAAAATCGCTTTCTTCTCGACCTTTTGTTTTTGTTTTACCGTTTGCTGCCAGCTCCTGGTATATTTGCTGGAATTGTCCTAACTAGTAAGGGATTAGGATTCACTAATGTGGTGCAGGGCCGAGGTCCCCCAAGACATTGCCACTTTCTTTTTTTAGTACAAAACATTTATTTATTTTGATTTTTTTTTTTGATAACCTTTCCGTTAGAAAACAATGGTTGCTACAGCAAAAGTCTAGCAGCAGCTGCCAAGGATAAGTCAAACAAACAAAGAAAAAAGATCAGCTAAAAGATGTGTGTGGTGATTCACGTTATGTCCGTTCTGACTGTATGTGCAGTATTTGGTACTGTAGATCCGTCTTCATTCATTCCAACAAGTTAGCTTGTTTTGCACTTTAAATGGAATTGGTCTTTGCAAAATGCTAAAATTGATGTAACTAAAACCCACACGCACAGTCTGTCTACCTACATACCTACTTCTATTTATCTAGGCATTGCTTTTAGGGCTCCAGGTTGGTCCGTTTTAATGATATTTTAGTAAGTGAATGAAGTCTACTTTATCTTGTGGAAGAAACTGTCTCCGGACTGAGGCTATTGTTTCTGCTCAGTCTTGCTGAACCATGGAATGAATAGGATCAGTATTTATCAGTCTTTATTCTTTGCTACAGATGCACCCTTAGTGACACCTCTGCACATCTATCCACTTTCATAAGTAAGTTGGACAAAAGAAACTATGAGGAGACAAAGAACAGTTGGGTTCTGAATCCTTTATTTTCTGGTACTATTTAGGCAGTGCATTTTTTTTTTGTAACTTCCTTCTGTCTTGAGTCATGCACATCATATATTTTCTAACAACAGGTTGTTTTTTTTGCCTATAAAATAATGTATTACTGTGGGATATTTAGGGGATACACTATGGCCTGACTCAGAATGTGTAACTTATTTTCATGAGTTAGGTGGCAGGGCCATAACTCACAAGTGGCAGAGCCAGCAGAGAGTTATGAAAGTCCTGCCCCCATGCAAATGGCGATAAAGTGTATACTTTGACTCACTCAACCTATTGTGTACTCCATCTATACAATATCAATTTATAAGTTATACTTTTTAATTTATCTAGTAATGTAGACCAAACTGGTTCTCTTTGAATTCGGCAGCTGGCTTCATGACAAAGCAAGGCTATTGGGATGCCACCAGCATTGTGAAAGTTGCTCTCCTCTGAACTGCTTCCATCCTGTCTATGTCCTTGTGGAGATGGGGTCTCCAGAACTGGACACAGTACTCCAGATGGGGTCTCACCAACTGTCTGTACAGGGGATAACAACTTCCTGTTTTCTGCTGGTGATGTCTCTCCCTATAATCCCAATACCCCCCAGCCCTCCCTAATGCCTTCTCACATTGCTTGCCAACCTTAAGGTCATCTGATATGATTACCCCCAGGTCCCTTTCCATTTTTGTTGTTGTTACCACCCCCCCAATTGTGTAATCTTCCCCTGGAATTTTGTTTCCCATGTGCATTATTTTGCACTTCTTTGCACTGAATCCAAGCTGCCGAACTGTGAAAAGACTGGGATCGACCCCCCCCATCCAGAGTGCTTCTGTTAATTGGATCAGCTGTGATGTCTCAAGCAGGGTATTGTGACATCAAGTGGGGAATAAGCAATTGCAGCCGATGAACGCTTGAGGAGCAGAGATTCCATTTTCATGCAAATTACCTCAGTAGTGAATAACAGAGAGAAACAATACAAAGCTAATGTAAAATCTAAGCTAAACTGTCCAAATATTATGTTTCCCAAAGTTCTCCTGGAGGTGTCGACTGGTCTGTTAATGAATCTGATCTAAGTTGTGTGGTGTGGTGCATTAATTGTTGAAAGGTATTGGATGGAGAGCTCTTCCCAGTCTGATGTTCATAGTTAGTCAAGATAACAAGCAAAGCAATGTGTTCTTTTTAATACTGTGCATTCATTAACTTAAAGTATAACTCCGGAAATTTTCTTTGTATAAAAGTTTATCAGTGCCATGAGATTATCTTGAATTATGGTGGCATAGTTTACAGTATTGCTACAAGTGGACTAAGTAGTTATGTGATTTATATATGGTGAAACTGAACTTGTGCATTTTGTGAGTCTTTTACGATAAGACTCACAACATGCACAAGTTCTTACTAATTCTTTAAAAAAAATTTACACAAAAGGTAACACTGTAAGTAGAATGATCAAAGGACAAAAACAATTGATCATTCCTCTAACCTACATCAGTATTATGGCACTTACAGTAGCTTGTTAGGGAACAGCTTTCTGGACTGCTAAAAATCACCAAAATGCACCATTTGGCCTCTGTTTTTCAAAATTTTCCTGGGGGAGGCATGCCCCCAGACCCCCCTACAGAGGTTCAGATTTTGTACCCCTCCAGAATTTCTGACTGCATGACACTCCTGGTGGATATAGGCATGGCTTACAGGCACGGTAAAAGAAAAGCAGTGGATGCAGGCATGGGTACAGGCATGGTTATCATCATGACATGTAAGCAATTGGTAGTACTTTGCATATAGTTTATTCAGGGGTTACACGTGGCCTCTGGCGAACAGTCTGTATAAGGCAGGTAGTAGGAAGGTTAAGCTAGGAGACGGGAGTTAGAGAGGAGGGGAGTACCTTACGAGCTTTAAGTGCCATGACAGTGCCATGTGCTTGAGGTCAGCAGATGGGACTTAAGCCTAGTGCGGAAGTTCATGAGTGAGAAGGAGGCCTGGACCTGAGGATGGAGCTTGTTCCACTGGCAGGATGCTTGGGAGGAAAAGGATCTTCTACCAGCATTTATCCTTACCCTAAGGACTTCTAATAGCTTTCTATCTGAGGTCCTTAGGTTCCTTGGGTTGTGTTTGAGGGTTATGGTCCTGGCAATGCTTGGCGGAGCATGGGGTTTGAGAAGCTTGTAAGCCTGGACAAACAAGGGGTGTTGGAGGCGGACAACCAATGTGGGCCAATGAAGATTGGCCAAAGTGTCACAGTGGTGACGTCTCAGGTGGGCTAAGGTTGAGAAATGAGCTATTTTATTATATAGGGTTTGCATCCTGGTAATCTCTTGTTTAGCCATGCCCTGTATAATATGGGCTGCAAAGGTCAGGTTGGGTAGAAGGATGCTGGTAGCTATGGAGAGCCTGGCTTCAGGGATGAGTTGGTCCCTGAGTTGGTACAGAGTGCCAAGTTTCCGATGTAGGGTCCTGGTGACCTGGTCCAAGTGTTCCTTGCATGTGATATTCTGATCCAACGTGAGGCCTAAGTGTTTAAGGGAAGGGACTATGTTAATGGCTTTACCAGAGAGTGAGGTTAAGGAGAGGGATGAGGACCTGTCAAATCCCAGGGATCTTGGCCCGAATAGCATTGCCTTGGTCTTGTTGGCATTTAGTACCATTCTGTTCTTACATAGCCAAGTATCTAGTGAAGTGAGATCCTTTTGGAGTAGAGGGCCTAGGGCAACCACGTCATGCAGGGGTCAGAAGATGACAGTATCATCAGCGTACTGCGCAACCTAGTTCTCCCTGCAGTGGGTACGCAGGTCGTTGGTAAACAAGGAAAACAAGAGGGGACCTAGAATTGATCCCTGAGGTACACCCTGGTTTAGGGGTAGTGGGTCAGACATAGTCCCTTTCTATGAGAGCCTCTGTGCCCTGCCTGATAAGTAGCTTCCAAACCACTTCAGGGCATGATTGTCTAGGCCTATATTTTGCAGCTTCTGTAGCAGCAAGTTGTGGTCGATGAGGTCAAACGACTTGGATAAGTCTATAAAGACTGCACCAGTGGGTATCCCTTTGTCCATTGCCCTGAGATCTTCATCCGTGAAGTTAATGAGGGCAGTGTCAGTACCATGGTTTGTTCTAAATCCATGTTGGGAGGGGGCAAGGAGCTGATGAGCTTCCAGGTATTCCCTGAGTTGATTGTAGATGACTCTTTCTTGCACCTTAGCAAGTGAGCAGAGGAGGGAGATGGGCCTGTAGTTGTTGAGTTTTTCCCTGAGCCCCCTTTGTGAATAGGGACAACACTGGCATGTTTCCACGGATCAGGGACTGCTCCTTCCCTCAGTGATCGATTGAGGAGCATGGTTATAGGCCAGGCTAAGGAGGTAGATCCTGTTTGAGTGGCCAAGGTTGATACCGTCAGGTCCCCCTGACCCTTTTGGTTTTAGGTTCCTTAGGAGGTTTAGTACTTCAGTACATTTAGCCAGTCTCAGGTGAAGTGGGGGTCTTTCCATGTGAGGTGGTTCATCTGAGGTAGGGGGGAGAGTCTGGAGAGACAGGCAGGTCTTGCAGGCTTCGCGGTCTGAGAAGTGGCTGTCAAGGGCAGCCAATATTTGAGAAGGGTCAGTTGTGAGCTGACCGTTAATCTCCATGGGACAGGACTCAGGCTTTTTGCTGCCCTTGATCAGGTCATTGATATGATTCCAGAATTGCTTGGGGTTGCCCAGGCTGGTTTTCTGGAGGTGTGTTAAGTAATCTCTCTTAGCGAGTTTTATGGCTGCCTTGGCTTGGTTCCTCAGGGAATCGTATTCAGCGAGATCTGCCAGGAGGGAGGAGAGCCTAAACTTTTTCCAGGCTTTTTCCTGAGTAGCCATTAGAGCTTTGAGGGAGGGAGAGATCCACTTGTAGCAGCTGTCTTTAGCCCTTATTCTCTTCATTGGAGCAAAGAGGTTGACCGCTGTGGTTAGTTCATCCTGGAAGTATTGCACAGCCTCAGTAAGAGTAGGGAGAAGATTTATGGGGTTCCAGTCCAGACTACCTAGGTAGTGATTGCATTGTAGTTCAGAGAACTTGGAGAAGTCACGGGCGGACAGAATTCTAGGTTGGACCTTGGGTGGTTTGTTTTTACATATACAGAAGACTGGGGAATGGTCACTCAAGGAGTCTGCCATTGTGCCCACACTCTGTATATTAACAGGTCAATTCCCACGACGAGCAGAGCTTTCAGTAATTATAATATTAATAAGACCTATGTTTCTTATACAATATAGATGCCTAAATTTCAGCATCTCCAAAGTAAGTGTTTGTCAACAATCCATGCGTTGGTGCATTTTTAAGATCCTCTTATATGTGCACTTACGTTGTTCTCCCACTGTACTAAAATGCACTTGCTTCTCTGATATAGTTGCTCAGTCAAAGAAGTCCCCTTGATTTGAACCCAGGTAGTTATGGTTACCTGCTCCCTAGAGGTCTTACTTAATCTGTGTACCAAAGGGACTTAGATCTACTTCTGTGCAGCTTGGTTGCATGGTGCATCTGTCAGCAGGTTAGTAAGCAAATGATCCGGATTTGAATCTGTGCAGGAACCATACATTTTTTATTTCCAGTCATGCCCAACATCAGGCCTCAGAAGACATCCTAATACTACTGTCACAGTGTCTTCAATCATAACTAACTGCAATGCTTTGAGTCACTGTCTTTAGAGATGCATTGTCATTTGCAGAGCTGTTAGAGTCAGCAGTCGGTGGTGTTCAGAAACAGTGCCGAACATGTGTGTTCCTCCACAAGCCCTTTAGCTAGCAGGCTTTAGTGGTCAGCTGGCAAACTGAAAGTAGACTGGCAACTGCAAAGTGATGGCCTTGACTGTTCTTTACTCCAGATTAAAGATGTTGCAAAATGAAATTTCTCCAGTGAAATTGCCACAAAACTGGCAATTTCACCAATGCGAAATATTTTGTGAAATTCCACCATTCTGTGAAATTTTTTACGGGGTGCAAAGTTGTGAAATTTCTCCTGCAGAACATGGAATTTTGCCGCAAAATGCACAATTTCACCCAAAGTGGCAAAATGTCACTCGAATTTTGCCCTTCTGCAGTCGAAATTTCACATTTCACCAGCGGAATTTTGCATTTCTCTGGCAGAATTTGGCACCCATGAAATATTTTGTGAAATGCACTAATTTCACAAAATATTTTGCATAATAAAATTTTCTGATTTCGCACATCTCTGCTCCAGGTATTGGTTGACATGTCACTGTACACACTTGCTAAACCTTCTGTATAGGGTTTGAGATGCTGGACATCATCTTGAAATGCCAAACAATATGCTGACATCTGTTGTGATAAGTTCTTTGCCAGCCACGCCAGAGATCCAGGTTTGAATCTCATACCTGATATGTAAATTACATTTAAATGTGAAGAGATACAGTTGCAGCAAATGACCTATCCAGATATTTCCATAGTGCCTGAAATTTTTGTAATATTTCTAGAAAAATATTTCTGCCGGTCTACAGTACTGCTATAGGACTACAAGATAATCCCTTTAGAAATACCCAGCAATATCTGGACAACTTGATTGCTACATCTACAGATGTAACAATCAAGTTATCCAGATATATATAGATAGAAACATGAAAGTAGAAACCTAGAATATGTCAACCAACAGGACCGATAGGTCCATCTAGTCTGCCCTATTTTCCCTGCTTATTACTACACCAGAGACAATAATTGGTCATAGGTGTCCCTCCCTCCTCCCTAACCTCTGCTTATTATGCCCATGTGTCTATCCCATGCATGTCTGAAGCTTCACACTGTCTTTGCCCCTACCACCTCTTCTGGCAGACTGTTCCAGGCATCCACCACCCTTTCTGTGAAGAAGTATTTCCTCACATCCCTTTTAAACTCCCCCCCAGCTTTATATTATACCTCCATGCTCTGCTGCTCCTCGTCCTGTGAAAGAGACTCCCCTCATGCACCTTGTTCATGTCTGTGAGGTACTTACAGGTCTCTTATTATGTCCTGTCTCACTCTCTTCTCCTCCAAGGAGTACATGTTGAGCTCCAGCAGCCTCGCCTTATGTGGTCTGTCATGTAACCCTGTACCTTTTTGGTATCCCTCATCTGGACTGCTTCCACCCCTGTTGATGTCTTCGCAGAGGTGAGTCCTCCAGAACTGGGCACAGTACTCCAGGTGAGGTCTCAAAAGTGAGCAATACAGAGGCAACACCACCTCCATTCTCCTGCTAGAAATCTCCCTCCCTACACACCCTAGCATCTGACTTACCTTGCTTACTGCCTTGCCACACTGCCCTGCTACCTTGAAATAATCAGCTGTGATCGCCCCAAGGTCTCTCTCCTGTGTGGCAACTGTATCTCCCCTTTATCTTATACACAGCCCCCAGGTTTTGTCACCCCAAGTGCATGACTTTACACTTTTTGGTATTGAAACTCAGCTGCCACTCCCTGACCATTCTTAGTTTCCCCAGATCCCTTTGCATTCTCTCTAGCTCTCCTGGGTGTCCACCGTTTTGCAGATTTTTGTGTCATCTGCAAAGAGACACACCTTCCTTCCAGTTCCTCAGCAATGTCACTTATGAAGGCATTGAAAAGGACAGGATGCAGCACTGATCCCTCTGGTACCCCATTGGTCACTCTCTCATTCTCAGATTGACTGCTGTTTACTTCCATCTCTGTCTCCTATCTTTCAACCAGTTAAATACCCAGCTCACCACCTTCTCCCCCACCCCAGGCTGCTGAGTTTCTTTATCAGCCTCCTGTGTGGTACAGTGTCAGAGCATACCAGGTTAGAATAGCGAAGCAACAATAGTGCCATTCAAAAATGCGCAGTCAGAATTGCGTAAGATAGAACAGCTACAGGGACAGAATAGCACAGGTAGGATTAGCACTATCCCTGTAGCTGTTGCTGTGCAAAAGAAGAGGATGCAGGGTCTGTCGGGTAGCCTGCCACCAAGTAGCTGCCATGGCACAGAGGTTAATGCCACAGGCAGTGGAGGGTGGAAGGGCAGTAGTAGACCGGGGTTAGATTCCCGGTCCCAGAACTTATGGTTTTGTGTGTGTGTGTGTTTTTTTGTTTTTTTTGTATTATTTCTCCTGGGACTGTTTGTGTTTTGGTGTCACCCCCCCTCCGGACCTATGTGGTTACCGCTTCCACTTCTGGTTGTCCTGCCCAGTTCCCCTTCACTCCTCAATGATCCCCCCACTGAGGTTTCTCCCCATCCCAGAGTTCCACCCCACCGTGGAGTTGGTATGTATATATGTATGTATTATGGTAGCACGGTAGTGCTACCATACTTAGAGTTGAGGAGCCATTTACATGTTAAACCTAAAATTTGCACCTTAATAACTTTACAACTGTTCAACGGATTTGCTTGAAATTTGGAATACTTGATCAAGAACCATAGATCTTGAGATCTGCCAACTTTTGTATTGTTCGGATGTACGGCTGCGGAGTTATTATGCGTGATCTGTGCACACATTAATGCTTTTTTGGAATTCTGTGTTCGTCTCTACAGGTCGCACGGTTTATGCAACAAGTCTGAAATCTTCAGGGAAGTGCGGCCGGCATACCCAATGTGCCTTTTGAAGATTTTGTGAAAAAATATTAAACGGTTCAAAAGTTATTCAAAAAACAAGTTCCCGTTATAAGACAATGGGAAAAGTTAAAAAGTTCGACAGTGTTGCAATTGCAGTTTTTACTTTCGCAAATGGCCTTTTTACTGTCGCAAATCCATCATTTTGTTTTCAGTTAGCGATCAGAAAAATGCTTAGCATTTAAATGTGGGACCCTCCAGCAACCTAATTGTTTTTGTATTAACCTAGTCGGACCCTGAGGATGCTAGGCATGTCTTTATTTTGGGGTAAAACACCCCAGAGATATGATTTTCACATTTCTGGAAAAAGTACTTTTGCAAAGTAGTGTTGAACGTGCGACAGTGTCTAATGAATTTGTGAAAGCTTTTGCAAAGTTCGACATTACTTTTCCAGGCTGTATGAAAATGGCAGCAATTCTTTGGCACCATGCTGCAAAAGAATGGTTTGGTCTTTTGGGCTGAACTTTGGAGGGAACGCAGCCAACATCTCACCGATGTGCATTTCAGTGTTTCAGTGAAAGAAATATTACAGGCCGGCAAAGTTACGACACTCCAAAGTTGATGCTTTTTCCCATAGGATAACATTACGGCACCCGCTGCATTACAGGAATTCTTTGCTGCCCTGCTGCTAAATAACGGTTTGGTCTTTTGGGCTGAAATTTTGAGAGAAGAAAGCCAACATCCCACAGATGTACCTTTTACTGGTTTGGTGAAAACATATTACAGGGAGCAAAAGTTATGGCACTCCAAACTTCTCTTTTTTTCCCATAGGATAACATTACAGCGTTTGCCGCACCTTTCAGGGCCCATATCTCGGATAGCCAGGAAAGTCATAAATCATATGACTTTTAAATTTTTTTTCTACGTCATATGGTTCCGGAGTTATAAGCAATTTACTATTCCAACTCCTCATTTTCTGCTGCAAGACCCATTATTATGCATACATTCTTTGTACTCACTGTCTTTCTCTATGCAGCTTTTGGGGAAAAGTAGCCTGTGCACTTACATTACTGTTACCCTTACCACTTCTGCTTGTGGTTCTGTAACCGTTTCACTTACTGTTCCCGTCTACAGCACCATGTGCGTTGCCCTTCGCATTTCCATTTGTGCTTGCGTTTGCGTTATTTTAACCATTTCTGTCTACAGTACTGTTTATATCTTTCTGTTTTACTTTCCATCACCAAGCGCATTACCATTTGCGTTTGCGGGCACCGTGTTACTATGTGACAAGACATCACATGGCGGGGGGCGCTACCGCCGCCGCATTACATTCACTATTTCTCATTATACTTCTCAAAAATAAAGGAAATTAGAGGCAAATAACTCCATTTAATGCATTAATTAGGATTGTTCCACAGTGACAAAAGCGAGGAAATTCGGTGTTAGGGTTGAAAGCTGCCCTTGGACCCCCCTGCCCACACCACTGACTGGCACCGGGGTGCGTGTTGGGGTTGTCGGTCCTAACTCTCACCCCATTCTTCTATACCTCTGCTTCTTCACACATCTGATGGGGTGAGAGTTAGGGCCGGCAACCCCAATGTGCACCCCGATGCCGTTTGGGGATGTGGGCAGGGGGGTTCAAGGGGGGCTTTCAACCCTAACACAGAATTTCCTCACTTTTGTCACTGTGGAACAACCCTAATTAATGCATTAAACTGAGTTTTTTGCCTCTAATTATATATATATATGGATGGGTGTTGGAGCAAAGCCCTGCTTAGGTTGATGAAATAAACAAAGTTTCCTTTAGTGTCTCCATGGTGAAGCGTGTTTTTGGACCACTACCATTGGCTACTGCTGTATGTGGCATTTTTCCTGGATGCTGCTTTCATTGGTGCCATTTTTACCACACAGTTCTTGACTGCTCTGTGTTGCAGACAGTGTTACTGAGCTAGTGCTGTGTCACAGGCCTTACTGAAGTCTAAATAGGCCATAACCACTGCTAGCTCTGATCCACCTTACTAGGTACCCACAAGGACTGGATGCACATACAAAAAAAGATGTTTCTTCTTTTTAAACAAACTCCTGCTGCATGCTCCATGCTTTGCTCCCCCTTCACCTCACAGTTCCCACTCATCTGCCACTTCAGTTGCCTTCTCCATTTCTGTGTCAAGACACAAAAAAAACCCCAGCACCTTTTTTGCTTTCTTCTTTTTATTTGGCCTCCCAAACTACGAAACTGTGGCTGCGCTTGCTCGATCTCTGTGGCAGAGTCTGGCTGCTCACCTCCTGTTCCTCACTGCTCAGCTTCTCTCCTGGGACCAATGGACAGTGAAATCTCTCAAATGGGCACATAATTTAAAAAAAATCTTGAACTGCAACTCTCTGGCGACAGATGCCTGACAGACTGAGCTGATGCTGGCACTCTTGGGCTCCTTCTAATGCACACAACAAACACCACTGTCTTATCTTAAATTTTTTTTTCAAATTGTCACTCACACCACCAATGAGCTGTGATGTCGCAATGTAACTATGGTCTTTTCCTGATTCTGCTTCACTACCTCCCTTGCTAGCCTTAGGCACCACACAGAAACACCTTTCCTCCCCCTGCTCCTGCTTTCCCCTTACTTGGCTGCTTCCTCTGCATTTTGTCTCATACCCTGCTGTAGGTATGGTTGAAATGCCTGATTTTGTTGCTAGCTCCTTTCTTGTACTTACTCTTGTTTTAAATCATGTTCTCTGATTGCATTTTATTGTAACTATGAACTGTATCAGTACTATGTATTTTGCATCCCCTGTCCCCTTCCCCATGGTCACACCTGGAAATGAACATTGGCCCAGTGTGCCTTTCCCAGTCAGCAATTTTCAAATAAATAAATAACTAAAACAGAAGAAAAGAAAATGAAAATAAAATACAAGGTCCTAGCCTATTGCATAAATGAATTATGCAGAGGGGACTTTGTGTGATAAATTATTCATCTATACTCATGCAGTTTGACCTTGGACATCTCACTCATGTCTTACCCCTCAGTTCAAAGGTCATTGAATGTAATTGTATCATTCTGTGGTGCAACAAGGCTCCAGCTGTTTTCTTAATTACATGATCCACCTGTAAAACTAAACAGAAAACCGCCGCGTGCACATCATTTAGCTGAAAGAGAAAGTAAATTGTCACAGTGATAGCAGTGGTTTTCTCAAAAGTATTGGGTGAGCCCCAGAAACTTATGGAAGAACATGATGATAAATGAACCCTACAAAAAACAGTAAATGACTTTAAAGCAATCCCTTCATATTTCAAATGATCTTAGTTTAGATCAGACCAAAACAGCAGTGGAGGGGAGTGCAAGAAAAAACAAAACAGTAAACAGTATTTTTTCTGTGATTCTTTGATGCACTATACCCTACAAAAAAGGAAAAAAATGCTGGATGTTCTATGTGCACAATCAACCTGTGCTGCCACCTTGGGGTTCTGATTCCCATCACAAGAAATCAGAACCCTTCTGTGGTCACACAGGCTGGTTGCGTACGGTTGCCCATCCAGTATTCTCTATATCGTGATATGTTGGGTCAAGATAATCCTTTTTATCTTGCTGTTTACTAGCTTAGTGAGTGGAGCCATTCACCCGCAATCTCTGTATGAGAACAGCAAGACTTTCTTGACATCTGCAGCCACAGATGGAGGTATGCTGCCAGCTTCAATTCAAACAGTGAGCCAGCAACTCTCGGCTCACATTGTCTGTCTCTGTCTGTCTGTCTGTTCAACTGTTCATCTATTCATCTAGCTATCTAGCTGTCTATTCCTGTATCTATCTAGCTATCTACCTCCCTCCCTCCCTTTCTATCTATCTGAGATCTATCTATCTGTGATCTATCTATCTAAAGTGTGTGTGTGTGTGTGTGTGTGTGTGTGCGCGCGCGTGCGTGCGCATGTGCGTATGTATGTCTGGTGGCTGGAGTAGCCACCGCCGATTGGAGCTTGTTGGGAGTGATGACAGGAGCCACTGATCGCAATTTGTTGGGGGCAGAGGAGCAACTGATTGCAGCTTATTTCTCATGTCCCACAACAGCATAGGAGGCTGCAATCAACCGCTAATGAAAGAATGTCACAGCACAAAGGCTTTCTTACATGCATTTACTTTTTCCATTTACTTTCTGTTCTGTTGAGTGCATCCTCCTGCGCTTCTGTGATTAAGAGATCTATGTTCTTTTATTGCACCCCTCTTCACCTATCCCTCATGGATTGAAAAAATCTACTTCAGTCAGACTAGTCAGAATCACACTCTATTTCAGCAACCATATCAGATTGAATGAAAGATGACAGGAGTTAATGACATGAGCAGCTCAACTAGCTCGCACTCCTCTTGAGAACAGCCTTGTACTGCTAGTCTAAATTTGGAAAATTAAGCAGCACATATAAATCAATTTGGAAACAAACATAT
Source organism: Neoceratodus forsteri (assembly GCA_016271365.2). Lineage (NCBI taxonomy): Eukaryota > Metazoa > Chordata > Ceratodontiformes > Ceratodontidae > Neoceratodus > Neoceratodus forsteri. The sequence goes on from CM057455.1 coordinate 837,106,716, forward strand.
TAAAGAATTAAGCAATGAATCATGAATTATGAACAAGCCCACTACAAATACACAAGTAGTGGTTTTAAGATGTAATTTTTATTTTCTGTCTCCTTTAAAATATTATGTAATTGGAACGGTTTGCCCACCCCCTCTACCTCTTCTCTTGACCCCCCTCTCTCCAAGTCACACTGCCCCATTCCCACTATGTAGATGGTGGCACCAGAGTACCCACTCCCAGTGCCATTGAACAGTAGCCCCAAACTGGGATGCCCAAACCCCGATGTTGGCTATGTCCCCTGAAAAAGAGAACCATCTCTCATTGATTTTTTTTTACCTGCAAACAAGAAAACAGTCCCTCACTGATCTAAACTCCCACATCCCACCACCTGACCTTCCACTCAGCACCTACCACCTCACACCCCCATACATCCTCACTCACCTGAACATGCCCATGGCATAGAATCACTCTTTGATTGAAGACAAGTCTTGCTGCTGGAACCAACAACTGTGATATGAGAACATAAGGTAAGTCTGGTATAATGAGAGGATGGTTATTCACTGAGAGAGTGGTGGAAGCTTGGAACAGGCTTCCAGAGGAGGTGGTGGGGTCTTAGACAGTGTTGTGTTTCAAGAGCGCATGAGACAGGCACACAGAGTTACAGATAGTTGGGATGGGTGCTTTCAGAGGGGGGAGTGAAGAATAGTGGGGTGATAAGGGGCAGACTAGATGGGCCAAGAGGTCCTTATCTGCCATCAAGTTCTATGATTCTATGATAATGCATTTCAAAGGGGTTTGAACTTTGATTCATAACTGTCATTTTTATATATTTTGACCTCAAATTTTCAACAAGGCTATTTTGGGACCCCTCCTCATGACCAATTGCAGTGGAATTATGCAAATTTGGTCTGAAAGGCAATTTCTCAGTCACTTTGTGAAATCACCTTTTGGGCAGGATTTGAAAATATTCACTTACATTGTTCATGAGGTGGGGTCATAAGAAGGCTATGTAGAAAATGTGGAATCAGAAAATGTAAAAATGACAGTTATGAGTCTATGTTGAATTTTTTCTGTGCTCCCTCATAACTTTGGTAATTCAAAATATTTTAAAGCCAAATTTTCAAAATAACTGTTTTTCACACCTCCTCAGAAACATGACAACTGTAGGTTTTCAAATCCTCGACAAAATGTGTTTTCATGTGTGTGACATGGAATAACATCTTGATGGGGATTTGAACATTTTCACCTAATGGATTCATGAGGTGAGGTAACAAGAAGGCTATGCTGAAAATTTGTAGTACAAATATGGTAACATGCCCAGGTTATGAGTGAACTTTGCAGTATTTCAACATTCACTCATCAACTTCCCTAATTTTAGACATTTTGATTCCAAATTGTCACCATAGCCATTTTTCCACACCACCCCATAAATATGACAAGGGTCATCTTTTAAATCCTGGATGAGATGTGTTTTCACACTTCTGGTATGAAATGTTGTTTTGTCCAATATACTACAAATGCCATATGTCATGTTTATAACGAGAGTCATAAAACAACTATCTTGAAAAGGTGTGGTCAAATAAAAAAAAAACGTACAGTAATTGCTAAGAAAGCTTGTCTGTAGTGCCAGTCTTGACCACAAAGGATATGCTTTGTGATCCCATGCTGGTGAGCTGAGTTACAGGGCAAGTTCAGTGATCCAGCTGGCTAGGGTGAGGGTGGGGGATGTCGTCATTATATGACCCCTCCCCCAGCCAGGGAATGAAAGCTGCAGAGTTTTCTGCATGGACCCTGGTACCATATAGTAAAGACAACTCTTCTCTTGGAATAGAACCCTGCAAATCAGCACCCATGGGTGGCAGAGGGCCCTGTGAATTGGCTGACTGATAGAGCAGTATACACACTTTGTTCCTATACAAAGCACCGAGCTTAGGGTGAAACCTATGGTGAATTGCATCAGTGTGCACAGAATAATCAAGATGTTGGTCAGGGCAGACCCTGAGGCACTTAAAGGAAGTGACCTCTTCAAGTTTAGCACCATCAAGGATATTAAATAGAGGAGGAGAAGTAAGTTTGGCAAGCCTCTGATGGGTACCAAAAGTCATAGACTGTTTTATTTGGCATTAAGAGACAGCTGGTTTACCTTGAACCAGCACTGAATGTTGTCAAAATCCAACTGTAGTTGGGAGGTAAGGTCATGGGGAGAGGACCCAGAAGCAAAAAGAACTGTCATCAGTGTACATATGAATGGATGCAGAGGAACAAACAGAGGGTAGGTCATTTATGAACATTGAAAAGAGAATAGGATCCATGACAGACCCTTGAGGGATGCCTGAGCTAATGAGTAGAGAAGGTGAAAAGGATTTACCTATCTAGATAGCTGAGACCTGCCTTTAAGTTAGGAACAAAACAAACTGACTGAATAGTCAGAAAGAGTCATTGTATACCTATTAGATTGCTCGATTTTTGATACCAAATTGTGTAACACCAGTTCTCAATTACATGTACCCTGTAACCTAAATGTATTTGTTTGACCTCAGTGTGACGTGGCACCTCTGTTGAATGCCTATTGTTTTGCAAACCTATGCTATGTAACCAAAAACACTATGTATGTCTTTAATGTGACGAGGTACCTTTGGAAACGAGCCTCTGGCTCAAAGGTTGTAAACTGATTTTGCAAATAAATAAAAAAATAAATAGAAAGATCCACAGCTTTAAGTTTGTCCAAAAGGAGTAGTGCCAAAAGCTTTAGCAAGATCAACAAAAACAGCAGAAGTCATCAGCCCTTTATCCATACCTGTAAGTATGGAATCAGCGAGCCAGAGGAGGGAGGGAGGGAGGTAGAAGTGGAGTGGGATTTCCTGAAACCAGACTGGAGGGGGGGTGAAAAAGGAGGAACTGTCAGGGAAAGGAAGTAAGCTGACATAGAGCAATGCATTTCTGTAACTTAGACAAGGAAGGAAGGAGAGAAATTGGATGAAAGTTACCAGGAGAAGTATGAATGCTTATGACAGTAGCCTGTTTCCAGATGTCAGGAACAGCTGAAGAGGAGAAGGAGAGATTTAGAAGTAAGGTAACGGGAAGAGCAAGAGCAGGTGCCGAGTGAAGGAGAAGCTTAGGATGGAGACCATCAGGACTACCTCCCTTTAGTGGATTTAGGGAAAGCAGAGCCTTAAGGGAAACAGTAGGAGTGATAGGAGAGAAGGAGAACAAAGGAGAAGAAGGCGAGGAGAAGGAAGGAGGGGTGGTGGTGGTGGAGGAAGGAATAAAAGAAGGGTCACAGGTAGTAAAGTAAGAATTAAAAGAGTTGGCAACAACAGAAGGGACAGAAATAAGGGAGTCACCAATCTTTAGAGTGGGAGGGGAGACTGGGTCTGAAGGGAGAAAAGGGAATGGATAACCTTCCAAAAATTGGAGGTGTTACTTAAGTTATTTGGAAGTGAGGAACTAAAATACTCAGACTTCAAAAGTCTGACGGCTTTGGTACAGGCATTGCACAGGTTTCTGCAATGAGCCAATGAAGACTGGGAGTCAATGAGTTTAAAAGTATGCCAGGCAACATCTCTGAAATGGAGACAAGTAAGTACCTCAGCCGTTATCCAGGGAAGGTGTGAAACCCTCACTCTGGTTCTATGCAGGGGTGCATGACTATCTCAAACAGCCAAGAATTTAGACTGAAAGTAATTGCAACCCCTAGGCAGCGCTACTCCTAGGGTTACTACCACTCCTAGGGTTACTACCACTGCCTTGGTGGCCACTAACAAGGTTGAGGGGCCTGGGTTCCCAAAGCTAACTTTAAACTGGTTCTTACCCAAGATAGTACATTGCGTAGTGCCCACACCCAGAGTTTAGCTTTAAGTGGGCTAGCATATTACCTGGTACACCCCGCTAGGATGCTGTACCCACCCACATTACCAATAAGGCACCCCAGACATGCAATATTCAAAACCCCACAATTCAGACATTTTACCATCTAATGGCTTACCACTAATAATATGCTCATGGCAGCAGTATCTGCAAAAACAAACAAGTTTATTTACACAAGGAAGGGTTAGGAAGGGTGAAAAGGAGTGGAGGTTAGCAATTTGCATATTTACGTTTAGAAATTGGTTTGAGTGAGTTTGGATTCAACAGTTTGCATTTTAAACCTGATATCAATCACATCACCCCACCAATCTCTGTGATAGTCAGCGCCCTGGCTATCTAGCTAGCTGCAATAAATCAGTTAGCACAGTTACCATTAATACCTACTCTGGTACCAGTACCCCATTTAGTGTAAGACCACACAACCTGGATACCCAGTAATTACAGTCTTTAAATGGTGCAGGCCTGATGTATGGTGCAGCTGTATGTTGGCTGGCTAGTTGGGGCCCTTAAGAGAATTGAGGATTATGCTTGGACAGATTTAACACTTTAAACTATATATAAGACTCTCTCATTGGGGCAGGGCTGACTATGCATTACTCACAGTTGGACATTTTTAGGGTTTGCAGTCAGGATCTGAAGTGCTTCTGGCAGACAGGCTCCATCCCCAGAGGCCAAAATACAGACAAGCCAACAGCCAGGACCCCTAAGCTGACTGCATGGATTTTAAAGCTTGAAGATGGAATCAGCACTTTAACTTCTGGAGCAGCACCCCTCTCTGGGCTGAAATCACACTTTTACATTCAGCACATTTATGATCTTGAAGTCCACATTCTGCACATTTATGCATTTGGCATGTTTATAGTGTAGCCACATCTGGAGCTTCGATTGCATCTGTGCACAAGGTCAGACAATGATTTAATTGCTTTTTACCACTTAACCACAAATTGGCTCTGGAATGAGATCCAGGCTTGACTCACTACTATTAACAACAACTTTAACTGGGCCGAACTTGCAGCAAGACTCACTACCCTTTTCAGATTTTGCTAATTAGCAAACAGACGCAGTAACTCTTTCATCGCAACACTTGCACTTAACAATAACTATTTACTGTAGCCCTCTTGGCTCTTTCAATGCAAACTTGCATTGGCAATAAACAGTTTCTATATTACTCCAGGCTCAATAATACAACATGCAGTCCCTTGTGGCCTTCACTAGCACTTGCAGCTTCCATGGACAAAATACTGGACCTCCCAGGCAAAGTCAGGAAGAACCCCTGCTTTTTAAATCAGACACATCTATATATGTAACCTAGGGTCGGTGAGAACATGTCACTTGGCATATTGGCTAGGTTTGGCTACTCTAACCAGGGGCACCCAAGTAATCCAGAGACTAGAAGCAATAACAGATTGTCCAATACCAGGAGATGGGATTCTGAAGTGTGGCTTTATTCAACAAGACTCAATAAAAACATAGACGGACCCCCATGGGGCTACACTCCTAGTAATGCAGATAAGGTGATGACACAGACACAATCCATTCTTGGATCCTACACTTCCATATGTCATGGACTCTTTGATTAGTGGCACACTACCATCTTCTACTCCATCCCACATCTGGGCACACTCTTCAGGCACTGGCCAATACCTGAAAGAAAGGTATCTGGTGTCTCAAAGTGAATCCATAGAGGTGAGCCCTGTTACACCAGGTGGGAGGTCTCCCACCTTTTGTTCCATAGACCTATACCTGGCCTTTCCTTTGTTTACACACCCATATCCTTGGCTACTGTAGTGCAGACTGTACATGGTTTTGTAATGCAGTAACTGTCTTTCTCTGAAGACCCCCCACATACAACAGTCATTACATCTCACTGTTCCATAAGCTTCTTCCTTGGCTACTATAGTGCAGACTGTACATGGCTTTGTAACGCAGAAACTGTCTTTCTGTTGAAGACCCCCCCATACAACAGTCATTACATCTCACTGTTCCATAAGCCCTGGACTTGGCATCCTGACTGACCCACAGCTCCAGAAACGTATTTACTCACTGTTTTGGTGAATGACACTGGCCTTTTGCCAACGCTTCATCACTCTCCATATGGCAGGTGTCCAAAACTCTGAATGAATCTCATTCCTCAAAAACTGTAGTGCCCCAGCACTCTCCATCAGGCAGCTTCTTCCTTTTCCCAGGCCAGGGGGTTGCCCCTGGGAGTTGGTTCCTTGTGTCTCTCTTATGGTGGAGGCACACACCCTAATGTAGCTCTGTATCAGAGCTGAGGGCAGGGGGGCCTGCCCCTGCAGGGCACCCCCTCCCTCCACTGCACTGCAGGATCTATATCCTTCTCTCTCTCTTGAGCCTACTCCAGACTTCAGCAGACTGACTCAGAATGATTCAAAAAATCCCAACGTTCTAGCCTAACTCAGAGCTGCAACATTCCATTGTGGCTTATGCTGCTGCAGAATTCTAAATGATGTCATAGTCCTAGCTCAGCAGAGACTGAAAACAGAGCAAGACATAGTGAAATCCATCTAACTGGGGTTTCACTAGCTGCCTGTCCCTGCCTGCCACTAGATCTAACTATGGTTCTAGTAACCCCGGGTAACAGGGGGGTTACACTCACCCTGGGCCAGAAAAATGACTGTCCTCAGTCATTAGCAACCTGGCTTAGGCCATCTCACTCTATGTGTTGACTACGGGGAGGTAGCACTACCTTCTCCCCTACCATGTGCCAGCACAGGCAGACAACACTAAGGGCCTAGAGGCCTTCCACTGATGCATCAGCCTCTACTCTACTTGCTGACTATGGGTACCTAGTGGCTCTGGTAGAGTTGTCCAGAGCATAGCCCTAATAGTTCAAACTGTGGCCCCTATAGCAGATCAGGACCACAGCCGGTCTATCCCCCCAAGCCCTCTAGGGAAATCCTATCTGCTTTTTTACCCAAACAAAAACACTAAAGGGGACTTCCCCCCAACCCTGGACACCTGCAACCACACACCTGTGGAAGAAAACAAGTTAAAACACAGTCAACTTCTTACTACAGTACTTTAATTACTACAAACTAAAGCAAAACTGAATTCTGATGCATTCCAATCCTCATCTTGTCTTGTCTTCTTTGCTTCTCCAGGAGTACCTGCAAGACAAAAAGAAAAACATCCTCCCTAATCTGCAATTACAATCCTGTCTAACTAAGACATAAACAAACCAACAAGCCCCATCTATCTGACACTGGAGAATCCCCAAAAACATTTTTTTTTTTTTTTTTTTTAGAAAAGGTAGAAAATAGAAACAGTACATGCAGAATATTTACAACACACATTTAGCAGTTCTTTTGGGATGGAAGGCCCTACAAAGTCTCAACTAATCACTAAATACAGGTCAGAAGACAAGTCCAATAAACAGTCTCTCCTGGGCCAGATCCCAGTGAAGCAAAGTTCTGCAGGCAAATGTCCCATAGGGGAGAGTCTTTGAGGACAGTCACAGTGAATGTATGCTGGTGTAGGATGTGTACTGCAAATGTCAGAAAAATTGAAAAAGTCTAGACTCACTAGTCCCTTGTAGAATGGAAAACATACGACACCTGTGTCCCTGACAAAGACTCTCCCTGGCAGCATTCTTCTGATACAGCTGGGAAGACATCTTCCAAAACATGACAGGATGACACTTCTGAGAAACAGCTGGGATGATGTCATCTAGGAGATGGTACCTTTGGGCAGTAAAAGAAGAAGAAACACACAGCTGGACTGAAGTCGTCTGATCCGGCAACAGCTGGGCTGGTGTCCTCTCTGGAGTTGACATCTTCTGGAATAGCCAGTTCATAACTTTATGGATGTGGGAGTTTATTGCAATTACTGAAGAATCGTGGCACCTTGGTCCTGGACATCCAGACTGGCGCAACAACATAGGTACGGCAACTGCTGCAATGGCAGCACTGGCTACCACTGCTCTGCTCTCCATTTGGGGGGCATGGGCACATTTGCAGGAAGGTCTTTGCATCGTGGGAAACAGCACAATCAGGTGCATGAATTATTACCCCATCTGGGCGCTCATAATTCACAGCATGAAAGGATTCTTGTCCCTTGCTGTCCATGATCCAAGCAGTGTCAGTAAACAGAGTCCTGCCCACCTTCCATTGCTTGAACTTTTCTTGCAACATCCGATCTCTGACAAATTTATTTGCCCCAGGATGCACATGTTTCATGGCCTCTTCCATAATCCAGGATTTCCTTCACCTCTCTATTTCTTCCCAGACTTTTCTGGGAAAGGTAGGAAACGAAATTCCAAAGAGCTCATTCGCTTTCCTATGAACCAGTCTTTCCTCTTTGCTAGATTTGGTCAAATTGAGACCTCTGGCCTGGCTTGAGGGCTCCCAGTCCTGGTTCTGCCAGCTTCGCATGCTTAACAATACACAAAATGGAGCCCTGGTTCCTTCTTGCTCAGCCAGGGCTGTGGAAACACCACTCTCTTCCATGCGTCCCTCTAAACCAGGAACTTGAGGCTGTGAACCTACTCCTTCTTCTTCAGGCCAAATGGGTTCCCCCTTATCGTCTTCGCTAAGAATCTGTGCTCAGGAGTGAGCAGTCGTTCTCACTCCTGAGACTGTCCACTCACTAGGCATGGAGGTTGAGACCTCCCACTCAAAGGCTTCTCTCAGTTCATCCTCTCCCATGAGACTTGGACTAGGCCTTTCTATCCATGGGTCATCTGATGCTCCCTCTCCACTGTCTCTTAGTGGCTTGGACACGGAGTCAGTTGTCTTTGCTGCCTGTACATCTGCACCCTCTAACTTTTTGCCACACTCCTCTGAACCTCCCATTTCAGGCTTTGCCTGGTGCTGAATGCTGCCAACTGCAGGTTCTTGTAATGTTGTCCATGTAAGAGCCAAACGAATCTTGGGGGCTGCTGTCAATCCATACTCTTCCAGGCACTCAGAGCAGTGAGGAACCACAAAGACATCTCTTCCAGCCCTTAAGCACATTATACACACTCTGACTGGATAACCAAGAATCGCCTCAAGAGGAGGCAGTCTTTCCCCATAGTGGTACTTCTCAATGTTTCTCAGTTTGTTTTCTTCTTCAACTATCATAGCCCAGGCATGATCCGGGTAGCAGGCTGGTCCTGAAGCCATGACTGCAGAGAAAACAAACAATATGCTTGGTTATTTCAAGTCCCAAACATTGATCAGAAACTTTCTATAAAATGGCTTCTTTGCTGCTGTGTTTACATGCCTACCCCCACCCTATCATGGCGGCAGCAGCACTCCTGATGCATCAACTTGCTGTAATTGGGTCAAGCCACTGCGCATCCGATTTACACACACACACTACTGATAACTTCAGCTCAAACTGCACAGACTTGCACTGTTCTCTTTCCTAGCACATTTATATGATTTACATTGGACCTTTCACTCACTGAAGACATTGATCTAGCTTACAGTCCCTTAAAGCCTCAGTATTTCAAGCACACGATTGCCTGCATTTACGTTGCATCCCTCATACAACTAACAGTCTCTCACTTGGCTTTGAAAATTATACGACACTGAACCTATCATTATGCTCACAGTCTGTTGCTCAAAATTTTTGCTTTTAGCTGGTTAAACTGGTACAGTCCTTCTTTACAAAGCGATTAAACTGCTACACACAAATTCAGCTGGCTTTTGTTGTAAATCACACTAGTTTGAGCAATATTTTGGTTGGTACTCACTGTTAGCAGTAGCTGTTCACTGTGATGGAAAAAACAGCCTGCATCCGATCGTGGAGGCCTCTGGAAGGAAGCAGGTTGGCAGTCCTGCCGATTGTCCCTCTGAACACCACACTCACAGTCCAGTCAATCGAGATGCGGGTTGAGCCCAAATTTGAACAGAAAAGTCAGTTGTTTAAACTTTTACAGCACTTTCAGTCACCGTAACACTCCTCCTGGTAAGCCAGTTCACACACTTCACTCACTCTTCCTCTTGAATGCTATGCAGTCGCTCTAGAGCTGGCTTGGGGGCGGGACTGATTGTAGTCTCACCAATCACTGGACACCATGCAAATGAGCCTCTTTCCTCTCTTGCTCTTCTCCTCACGGCGATCGTCGAGCAGGCAAAATTTAATCTGCAAACCCACACTTTTTTTTTTCTTCAATGATTCCTTGGCAGGAGCCCATTTTAACCATTTATCATGGCCATTAAGCACAAGTCGTGTCTCGGTCCACACGGAAGTGTTTTTAACATCTAGGGCACAATTTTCCTTTTGCTACCCACAGTTTTCCACACTTTTCTTTGTCACAATTACTTTTAAAACCTGGCAAACGCAGTAATTTGTTGCAGGACAAGGGCATACACTCTCAGGCTTTACTGCTCCTTGGTAAACAGTTGGCATTTTAATAGCAGCACATGGAAAACAGCACACAGCGGCACATTAGTTAAACGTTGCTTCAGCTGTTGGGCTACCCACTGCCAAATTGCCAAAACACTAGCCACTACCCAAGCAGACTTTCTTGCTATTCTCCAAAAATTCCAAACCCAATCCTCAGCAGTGCCTCCATTTTGTAACCTAGGGTTGGGGAGAACATGTCACTTGGCTTATTGGCTAGGTTTGGCTACTCTAACCAGGGCACCCAAGTAATGCAGAGACTAGAAGCAATAACAGATTGTACAATACCAGGAGATGGGATTCTGAAGTGTGGCTTTATTCAACAAGACTCTGAATAAAAACATAGACAGACTCCCATGGGGCTGCACTCCTAGTAATGCAGATAAGGTGATGACACAGACACAATCCATTCTTGGATCCTAAACTTCCATATGTCATGGACTCTTTAATTAGTGGCACAATACCACCCTCTACTCCATCCCAACCTCTGGGCACCCTCTTCAGGCACTGGCCAATACCTGAAAGAAAGGTATCTGGTGTCTCAAAGTGAATCCATAGAGGTGAGCCCTGTTATGTCAGGTGGGGGATCTTCCATCTTTTGTTCTATAGACCCATACCCAGCCATTCTTTTGTTTACACACTCACATCCTTGGCTACTGTAGTGCAGACTGTACATGGCTTTGTAATGCAGTAACTGTCTTTCTCTGAAGATCCCCCACATACAACAGTCATTACATCTCACTGTTCCATAAGCCTCTTCCTTGGCTACTATAGTGCAGACTGTACATGGCTTTTTAATACAGAAACTGTCTTTCTCTTGAAGACCCCCCATATAACAGTCATTACATCTCACGTTCCATAAGCCCTGGACTTGGCATCCTGACTGACCCACAGCTCCAGAGACGTATTTACTCACTGTTTTGGTGAATGACACTGTCCTTTTGTCAAAGCTTCATCACCCTCCACTTTGCTGGTGTCCAAAACTCTGAATGAATCTCATGCCTCAAAAACTGTAGTGCCCCAGCACTTTCCATCAGGCAGCTTCTTCCTTTTCCCAGGCCAGGGGGTTGCCCCTGGGAGTTGGTTCCTTGTGCCTCTCTTATGGTGGAAGCACATACCCTAAAGTAGCTCTGTGTCAGAGCTGAGGGCTGGGGAGCCTACCCCTGCAGGGCACCTCCCCTCCACTGCACTGCAGGATCTATATCCTTCTCTCTCTTGAACCTACTCCAGACTTCAGCAGACTGGCTTAGACTGATTCAAAAAAACCCAACGGTCTAGCCTAACTCCGAGCTGCAACATTCCATTGTGGCTTATGCTGCTGCAGAATTCTAAATGATGCCATAGCCCTAGCTCAGCAGAGACTGAAAACAGAGCAAGACATAATGAAATCCATCTAACTGGAGTTTCACTAGCTGCCTGTCCCTGCCTGCCACTAGATCTAACTAGGGTTCTAGTAACCCTGGGCCCTGGGTAACAGGGGGTTACACATATAACAATCTGACCCTTTCCTGGTCACTTAGCAAATGTCCAACCTCTGAGTGTTATTGTGAATGCAAGGTGCCGACAGACAGTCACTATTGGTAGGCTTTGGGCTTCTCTGCCCCTTAAAGACTCTTTCAAAGTTGCACTTGGCAAAAGCAATTTACTCACTCAGGTGTCTTGCAGACATTGTGTTCCTTCTTCTGAGGTTTCAGGCTTTCATCAATGCTCTCACCATTGAGGCAGGTTCAGCTCTCTCATAGTTGGCTTCATCAGGTTACTGCCCACATTTTCCCTCAACATGGGAAGGATGTGGCTAGCCCTGGAGGACATTTTCAGGCAACCCCCAGGCTAGCAAATTCTCCTTCATGCTGCCACTTATTATCTCTCTTTGCAGGAGAAAGCCCCTCTCCCCTGTGGAGGGGCTTGCACTAGATCACTAGGCCCATTTTGCTTTGCTGAGGGCCTGAGCCCCCACCCCTGTGGGGGGCTCCCACTTAATCTGCTCACACAGCCAGTAAACATTTTTTTATGGGGATCTTCTGTGGCCCCCTATTGGTTGAAGCTATTTGCTGCTCCCCCAATGATGGGCTGATCCTGTCTGTCAGTCCAGAAAATGAATATTCATTAACTCCACTTGATGCACTGCAGGCTCCCTGTTTTGGCACCTGAATTTAGGTTCCTGCAGATTCCCCATAAGCACTTTGTAATGTCTCATGAGCTTTGGCAAAAGTCCCATAAGTCCTGGCTTAAAATCCTGGCTTTATGATTGGCTGATGCTGCTCTAAATGGCTGCTAAACACACAGTCCCCTTAGCAGTTTTACACAGTTCTCTGGTGCAGCCAGAATAATTGCTTTAGCTTATTACTTGCCCAACAGTTCAGTAGCCCTTTGTGTGCCCTAATGATCACTGCCCAGCATTATGTATTTTTTTTGGTCCTGAGCCTGTCACTGCCTTTGAAATTAAGTGCCCCCAAGCAGTAGACAGGCTGAATATCTGAGTCCCAATGTTACTGGTGCAGCCAGGATAAAATATATTTATTTTTAAAAACTTTCCCCTTTCACAATAGCCCCTTTAGTGTCCAAATGACAACTACTGCACTAGTTTACATTTATTTATATGTTATAATTTAAGGGGAGCTTTAGGGTGATTTAGTTTATGCACACAGTAAACCATATGATGATCATTGAGTGCATCAGGAAGTATACCTGCATCTACTACAAGGTGGGGATGAGAAGTGGGGACCCAATCAATCAGCGAGTGGTTTAAGGATCTGAAATTTAAATGGGTGGGTTCAGAAATTAATTGGGTCAGCTGTAGAGACTTAATATTTTGAGAAAATTTATGTCAATCCAATTTAAGTTAAAGTCACCAAGTACAAGTATCTCACCACTCAAGGAGATTGAACAGATAGAAGAAAGGAGCTCAGTAACTGAAGCAGAGGATACACCATGGTGGCAGTAAACATCAATAATAAAGTTAGGAATAGAGAAGGGATGGGAAAGTTTGAGAAGGATTAGCTCATGGGAAGTGGGGCAGGAAACAATGAGAAAAGTTGTACACTGGATCCTAGACAATATGTAAACTACAACACCACTGCCCTTTTAGAGCAATCTTGCTTGACTAGGGTGTAGCCAGGTATATCTACAGCTGAATCCAGGACCTTAGAGGAGTGCCTGGTTTCAGATATAGCTAAAACATCCAGTCGAAGATTAAGCAAGATTGGTGATAACTGGTCAATTTTTGGGAGAAGGCTGCAGATGTTTAAATTAGTCACCCTCAACACTATGGAAAGTTGCAACGGTGAAGGTATATTGAGACCATGCATCAGTCCTTAGTAGTAAACATACCCTAAGTCACAAACATCTTTGTAGCACTAATCCGAACAGCTATCTCTAACCCTAACTCCGGAACAAGTAATATTTAATGTGGGACACACATGACAGAAAGTATACCTCAGTACCCTGAACAATATCAGATATATGCCCCACATTAACTCCAACAGACACATAAGGTAACCCTACCTAACTCCAGAACACGTAATATTTAATGGGGAGCACACATTACAGAAGGTGTACCTCAGCACTCTGACAATATCAGATATGTGTCCCCCCTTAACTCCAACAGATATATAACCTAACCTGCACCTGCACCATAACACTAACTCCAAAACAAGTAATATTTAATGGGGGGCACACACAACAGAAGGTGTACCTCGGCACCCTGAACAATATCAGATATGTGCCCCCCATTAACTCCAATAGATATATAACCTAACCCTAACCCAAACCTCCGCAAACGCAAAAATCCCTATAGAATAACATTAGAACTTTCACAGGTCATAGCTCACTCAATATTTGGTGTTAACTGTAACATTATATATGAAATGAAGGATCTCACAGAGTACTACAACATTAATACATCACACCACGGACAGTCATCACAGGGTATCCACAGCACCCCAATATTTCCACCAAAATTAAACATGGCGCCAAGTGCAGAATTCAAGGTCAATCTTCACCAACCTTCATACATAGTATGTGTAGCTCTTCTTGGACTCCAATCTCACCACATTTCAGACAACTCCCTTGAAAGTTGATGGAGTTAAGCCTTAGAAACTCCAAACCAGATTTTTACACATAATTCCTAAACTTCTGGGAGTTAAGTGTAAACTTAAATTTATGTTACTCTTAGGAGTAAGCCCCATAGACTGGAGGAGTCAAATCCATCCCTCCTGACCTTTCCTGAATGTACAAATTTCCCTTAACCATGACAGTAACCCTAACCCTCCATAATATTTTAAGAGATTGTAATTGTATCCTTATTTCCCTATGGGAGCGCAGGGTCCTGCACTCCCATCACTACATACTCCTGTGCGTATTTGTGTGTGAAAGCACTATCCATCCATCAGTCCCTACTAGTATCCATATTTCCCTTTGGGCCTTGCACTGCCATCCATGCATTACTTCTTAGTAGTATCCATATTTGTGTGTGGGACTGCAGGGCCATGCATGAAGTGACAAACAAATGCTTGCATACACCTCACATTACAATATTATCATACCGGAAACTAAGCAAAATTTAAAGCCGCGGAACTCCAGAGCAAAGTAATATATTTTCACCAAACTAGCAAAAATCACATTGGTGAGACAAGCCGTTAGTACCCTGAAAATTTCAGAACAAAATTGCAAAACGTTTCTTAACACCGGAGTGACAAAGAAATGTCTCTGTAAACCCCCCAGCACAATGTTATCCTATGGGAAATCAACCAAAATTCAAATCTGAAGAACTCCAAGCCAAAGTAATATATGTAACCCAGGTGCCATGTGCCAGTGGGCTACTACCCCTGCTTGTTGGCCCTCTAACAGGTCCTGGGTCCTGTTACAGTGGTGTTTGGGGTTTTTATCCCAAAGATAATAAAATATGGTGCCTCCACTCAGAGAAAAGTAGAAGTGGGTCAGGTGACTGGCTGGCACAGCACCCTGGGATGCTGCACCTACCCTCCTCCCCTACCAACCACCACACACTCTGAATACCCAACTGTTCAATAACATCATAAACCATGAACAGTAATGATCTCACAGACTCAGAGAATTCCTGCACACACAATTTCGAATGATAAATCGCAGCTTTATTAGGGGTTAGGACTAGAGAAGGGATACCGGGACAAAGGATGGTTGTGAATAAAAAGATGGTTAGAGAGAACAAGTAACAATAACCATATGGGCCCATAGGCCAAGCCCACCCCAGGAGGCCCACCTGCACTGGTACCAGTGTCTACCCTGATAGTCCTTAGAGGAACCCACCAGGTGCAGGCCTGTTCTTTGCCATGGGTTGGCCGGCTGTTGAGGCCCTGATGAAATAGAACAATTATCTGAGGAAGCAATTAAATTCCATTTACACTCCCTTGCTTGATTTCCAGGAACTAGGTCCTGGATACTCACAGTTTTTTTTAGAATTCAACTATGCTTGGAATGACTGCCTCCGGATGTCCAGGAACACGGAGCTCCATGCTGCAGTGGGTGGATGGAATCTTGCTCGCGGATCTTGCAGCTTGTCCCCTTGATTGGAGGTCTGACTGCTTGTCGCCTTCTAATGCATCTGGCCCATTGCAGAGCTGTGTGGCAGGACCACACCATCCCCAGAAGGGCCAGACCCGGGAGTGGATCCACGGCCCGGCTCCCCACAGTGGATCACAGGTGCCATAGCACCCCAGCAAGCACTGGTAAACTCCTGAGACAGTGAGTCCTACTTGGAAGGGATCAGCTGATTCGCTCCCTGTCTCTGGGTGAGAACTACCAAATACATAGATACATAGACAGTGTCGGCAGATAAGGGCCTATGGCCCACCCAGTCTGCCCATTTGAGCTTGTAAGTTCAGTTTATGTTTTCCTAGAAGTCTATTTCCCCTTACCCCTGATCTCTAGAATTCCTTTATGTCTATCCCATGCATTCTTAAATCCCGTGATTGTTTCAGCCCCTACCACTTCCTCTGGCAGGGTGTTCCACTTGTCCACCACCCGTTCTGTGAAGAAATTCTTCCTCACGTTTCCTCTGAATCGTCCTCACTCCAACTTCATCCCATGCCCTCTAGTCCTAGAACATCTTTTTCACTTAAAAATAGTGTATTCCTGCACCCTGTTCCTGGTGGGGATTCGTCCTGCAGTCCCTGCACTGAGTTTGAAAATGGTAGAAATCACAGGCAATAGTTCAAGCAAAGTCCAGTGGCAGTTAGCAGTGGGTGCTAGCCCTAGATCAATAAAGCACAGGTGCAATCAACTGGGGGATCCAAACACAACAAACTCCTGCACATCAGTCCGCACTTTCCAGTTACAAAATGCCTATAAACTTTTCTTCAGCTGCAGCTGGGACTCAGCTGTCAGCCACTTCAATCAGTTCACTCTGGAAATGTACAGCACCTGGCTAGCACCCCAATGCTCCAGAGATGCTTTGCCTCTTCAGAATCACAATCTCAGTCCCACACAGGTAAAACAAACTCTCAGCAGCAATGGTGGCACTCAAATAGAATAGGTCAGTCCTCTCAGCTCAATTCAGTCCACCAGTGTAGGGTTTCTGCAGCACTTATCTTCTCCATAATAATGAAACAGCACATAGTACCCGGGAAATCAAGGTATCAGTTCAGTCTCTCACTCTCTTTCCCCTTCTGATCCTTTCCTGAACACAGCAATCTCCTTTAGAGGCCTGGGAAAGGCCTCCCTAGTCCAGATCCACTCTCTCAGGAGACTTCTGACACATACAGAGCCTGGGAACCGGCTGACTAAACACAGAAAGTCCATTGGGTTTCACTCAAGAATCCAAAGTTCTGATCGGCTGATTGAGCCTATCAATTGTCCATAACCATAGCAATTAATATTCTCTGATGGCTCACTGGGGCATGATTTAGGCACCTGAGTTAGTCCCCTCCTTTTCCCAGGAGTCCCTTTGTCACTGTTTTAGGGGCCTAACTAGGTGGTTGACTGAGCTTGGGGGTCAGAGTGTCACAAACATGGTGGCTGTCAGGCTGTCCCATGCAGTCCAACACTGTTCCCCACACTCTACTGTCTGGTGCAGCAGAGGCAAATATCCTTATCTGATAATAACACCCCCCTGCCCCGTATTGTAGTCCCAACTTCCCCCTGTTAACAAACAAGCCCACTCATAGTTTCAGGCTCCTTGTACCCCCTCTGTAGCTGCCACTGAAACATATGACCCCCAGGTGGCAGGCGGCATCTCATGGATATTTATGAATCTTAATTAATTATTCATTAGCTGTGCTATGTGCCTCGAGCCAAACTCTTTATTCAAAAAACACAGGGGCTTCTTGTCAACCCCCTCGAGGTCACCGGGCCCAGTTTAGCTATAGAGGGGCACCGGGACCACTGAGGATCTCCCTGAAAGACCGAAAAACCAGTGGTTGGCACATGAAAGCTGTCACTGTGCACCGGCACAATCCCCGCTTGCTCAAGAAACAAAGAGCAGCAGAACTGGGCTAAAATTACTTGCAGGGCCATAAGGGTGAATTTGTGGGGCACCAGAGAGAATCGGGGAATTGGGGACGCCATGAGGCAACAGGAGGAACACAGGGAAAATGGGAGAGAACGTGGGAAACTCGGGTAAGCCACCAGAAGGGGGTTACATATATTTTCACCAAACCAGAAAAGGGCACATCTGTGGAGCAAGCCCTTTGTATCCTGAAAATTTCAGTCCAAAATTCCAAACTGTTTCTTTGCTATGAGGTGACAAAGAAACAGCTATACAAAATTTATTTTTTTCACAAATTATGATTAAGAATCTTGTTTTGCAATCAAGAATCCTGTTTTGCAATCAAAGAATCCTGTTTCGAGCCTCAAATCTAAATTTTCCCATAAGAAATAATGGGAAACTTTGAAATGTAATAACTTTTGAGTGGATTAATATTTTTTTCAATGAACCTTCAAAAGGCACATCTGTGAACCAAGACCTATATACCCTGAGAATTTCAGACCAAAACCCCATGCCATTTTTCGTGCAGTGGAGTGACAAAATATTTGACAAAAATTGCTAATTTTCACATTTTATGATGCTGCGTATCTCCACACTTGCACATCTGACTGGAACGAAACTTGCCACATCAAGAGATCATTGGTCCCCAAAAGGGCATGCAAAATGTCATGCACATCCGTCACATGGTTACAAAGTTATGAAAGTTCAGATCTTGGGTTTAACATAGATGTGACAGTTGAACCCTTGGAAACCCTAATGACTAATTTCCTAATTTTTTTTTGCTTTGACCCTAACTGCAGCATTAACAAAGTTATTTTTTTAGGTCCCCCTTTTTCTTCTCTCCCTCCTTTTTGCAACATTTTGTGAGGGAATGGTTAAAGGCTGTACCATGAATCCGTACTGGAACTTTTTACATGGGTTTTTACAAGGGTCTAATTTCTCTATATAATAACTGTCATAATATCTGTTATAGGTTTGGTTGAGCTATGGTAGAAGGGGCTGCTGCAGGGTGGGAGTTTTTTTTTAATTTTAGTGTATTTTCTTATGTTGTTTATGTTTAGTGTATTATGAACATGTTTATATTTGCCTAGTCATGATGGAATTTTGTTTTGTGATTTTCTTATGTGCTTATGTTAAATCCTGTTCTCTTGAAAAAATAGTTATTTGCAAAAAAAAACAAAGTTATTTGCAACTTATTTCCTTACTTTTTGAGATAGTATAATAGTATCCTTATGTTATTGTGGGAGAGCATGGTCCATTGGATCCTGCGCTCCCATCCCCCATAGATGAGTATAAGTGACTAAATTGTCAGCATAGCCATCTTATTACCCCCACTTCATGTTCCTGGTACAGAACATCTTTGAATCCCCACCAAAACATAATTCTGTGCATCTGCAATACCATTCCGTACCACAGAAGTGAAAACACAGTTTGAGCAGGATTTGAAAAATGACAGCTGTGGCATACATGAGGTGTGGCAATAAGAAGGCTATGTTGAAAATTTGGAGTCAAAATATTTTAAATTTTCAAAGTTTCAACTGTGGCTAGAGAAATTGCAATGAATGGTCATAACTTTGGCATTTTTTCATATTTAGACCCATAGTTTCAACATAGCCTTCTTATGACCCCATCTCATGAACAAGGGCAGAAAAAAATTTCCAAATCCTGCCCTGATGGTGAATTCACCAAGTGACCATGAAATCACCTTTCAGGCAGAAGTTGCAAAATGACAGTCCTATTATTCATGAGGTAAGGTCCCCAAAAGGCCATGTTGAACATTTAGGGTCAAAATCTCAACAAATGGCTAAGTTATGCATAAAAGTTGAAACCTCCATAGAAATACACTGAACCGGATATACTTTAGTTTCTCATATTGCAGTCACTGGCTTCTGCAGAAAGACGTGTCTTTGATCGGAGAGTGGGTCATGAACCTGGGACCTGTTCAGGTGAGTGAAGGTGTGTAGGTTTACTGGCGGGGGGTGAGGTAGTGGCTGCTGAGCGGGAGGTGGGGTGGCTAAATGGAGAAGGACCCTTTTTTTTATAGGATAAATGAAAAAAAACACAGAGAGACCTTTTTTTTATTTCAGATTTTTGGTTCAATGGGAGGGTGGGGGAGGGGCACCACTAGACACCAGGGAATACAGCAGGGCATAACGGGGACAGTGATCGGTGGGTGGGGGATGCCACTAGGCACCAGGGAAATGGAGAATGGCAATCAGAGGGTGGGGGAGGAACCACTACACTATGGAAAACTACTTCATATGGGATCGGTGACCCAGGAGGGGGGATGGACCACTACACTATGGAAAATGAATATTCATATGGTATCAGTGACTGGGGAGGGGGGAGGAACCATTACACTATAGAAAACTATTATTCATATGGGACTGGTGACCGGGGATGGGGGAGGGGCCACTACACTATGGAAAAGTAATGTTTCATATGGGGTCAGTGACCTGGGAAAAGGGAAGGACCACTACATTATGAAAAACTAGGTCAGTGATGGGGGAGGGGGGAGGGACCATTACACTATGGAAATAAATTACGGGGAAAGACTGGAAAAAAGGCTTTCTTTTCTGTGTGTCCCAGATCCTTTTTCGTGACTCGTGATCCTTTTTTCCTTTGAACAAATAAGTATTTTAGCATGTGATGAAAAAGGATTTCAAATGTTGGGGGAAAAAAACATTCTAGGATCATTTTGGTTCCAGACAACTGCAGAATCCAACTAATGTAGTTCCAATGAGCAAGATTAATTTCCTGGTGTCCCTACAGCACCTAATTTTCATGGGTTCTCAATATTTTTTTAATGGAAAACCAGATGGCGGCTTATGAAAAAAGATTTTTTTTCTGGCAAAAAAGGACTGGCCCCTCACAAAAAATAATCCCTTTTCATGAGGCCATATCCTTTATTGAACTTTTTACCTCTATCCTGGAGAATGATCTTCCCATTGGAAATAATAAGAACTTAAAAACTGAATAACATTGCAACAGATTAACATTTTTCACCAAACATAATGCAAGGCAGTTCTGTGACCCAAGCTATTTCTCCTATAAAAATTCACACCAGAATTCCACACCACCTGGGTGCAAGGTGATGAGAAAAAAATGCAAAAAGTGATGACTTTTAAGGCTTTTGCACTATCCAGATCTCAGAAACCGCACATCCAACCAGAACAAAACTTGCCACGTCAAGGGACCTACACTATGGGACAGCACATGCCAAATTTTGTGCAAATCCATTGATTGGTTGCAAAGTTATTAAAGTGCAAAATTTGAGGTTTAACAGTAAACATGCTACTGGACCCTAACCATAGTTGACACCCTTTGCAAACTGTGTAAGAGGCCTTTTGGCACCATGCATTTCTCCTTATAGTTGAACCAGCATAACATTCTGTGGTGATTTGCATATGCAGCCCACGATGCTTTGCACTGTGGGGGCATGTGTGATTTTGTATTTCTTTGAAACTTGGCTTCCCGGCCAAATGCCCTTTGGGGTAACCATTGCCTCAGTGCTTGTGCACAGAGGTTCCTTGTATATATGTATGTGTGTATGTATGTGAATATATATATATATATATATATATATATATATATATATATACTCTTTACAAAAAAATTTGTTAATGCATCAGTTAGGGTTATTTCACAGCGACAAAAGTAGCAAATTCAACGTTATGGTTATACCCTGCCCCCATCCTCCACACACCAACAGATGTCGGGTGTGCCATGGGTCACCAGCCTCAACTCTCACCCCATTCCATGTGTAAGCAAGCTGACATGCTGCAGTATAGAGATTGGGGTGAGAGGACTGGCGATTCCCATGGCACACCCGACATCTGTTGGTGTGTGGAGGATTAGGGCGCAAGGGGTGGTAACCCTAACATTGAATTTGGCTACACTTTTTGCTATGGAAACAACCCTAACTGATGACATTAACAAAGTTTTCACAAAGAATTTCTTTTTGAAAAAGTGTTATATAAAGTGTAAATGGTATTTGTTGCTGGGAGCGCGGGGCCAGAAATGATATCTGTCTGTGGGATGCAGGGCCCACTCCCACTTATACATAGATACAGAGCCATACAACAGCTCCATAGAGCAAGGAACCCTTGTAATACAAATTTGCCAATATCTTGGGTACCGTAGCAGGTAGGAAAAAAATTAAAGTGTCATTGTAATCATGACAGCGAGATGTCCCCACGATATAATTGAGCGAATCAATATCTTGCATTGTTTATGAGATATGGGCACTGAAATGTGCTGTGAATGCTAACTCTGTGGGCGTAATAGTGGCCCACGGACATGTAAATGAGCAATTGGAATACTAATTCCCAAATATTTCAGTAACCATACAAGGTAGAAAAAACATTCAAATGTCATGGTGTTCATGGTTTTCCAACCTACTTCTAAGAATTTTTTGCAATGAAAAATCCATATCTTGAACTGTTTTCGAGATACGGGCACAGGAAGGCATCACAGGCACCGCAATGTTATACTATGGGAAAATTTATGAAATTTGGAATACTGTAACTATGGGCCTGTTCAATGTTGTCATACCAAGCTACCAAAAGGCACATCTGTGGGACTAGGACTTGCCACCCTGAACATTTCAGGCCAATAGCACAATCTACTTTGCCACAATGAAGTGACAAAGAAAACAACACATAGCAAAATGTGTTCAAGCAGTGTTACCGTGATTACTTTAATGTTATCATGACATTCCCATCTATATAATGCAAATGTTATCGCACACACAAAAATGTTGCCGCGGTTACTTTTTTCCCTGAACACAATTGTTTTCATGGCAACAAAAAATTTTGCTGCAATCAAAAAATGGCAAAAGTTTAAAAAATATATTTGCGGACCACGTAGTAAAACACTAATGTCAGGGGCATGTTCCTCAGGGCCCGATTAGGTAAACACAACTGTTGGTGTTTACCAAAGGACATTATTTTTTGAGTCACAATGTTTTTCCTCTGTCGCTAACTGAAAAACAAGATGGCAGCAGCACGAAAACAATTTCGGGGAGCTCGACAACAAAAATGTGATTGCAAAAGTTTTTGCAATTCACATATAAATCTTTCCATAGGCTATAATGGGGCATGAAAAAATGGAATAACTTTTGAATGGAACAATATTTTTTCACCAAATCTTCAAAAGGTACCAGTTCAACCCAGGACACATGTAGACAAGCAAATTTGAAGCCACTCAAACGTATTCTTCAGTCCAATATGGCATACCAAAAAATTAGCAAAAAGTGTGATTTATCACTTTTTGAGCACCCCACAGTTCCTCAACTGTACATCCGACCAAAAAGAAAATTCCAGATCCAGAGAACTATGTTAGGCAGTTCTGCATTCCAAATTTCAGACAAATCAAACAAACAGTTCCAAAGTTATTAAAGTGCAAACTTTGAGTTTTAACATAGAAGTGGGCATGCAACCCTAACTATAGTGGCACTACCGTGCCACTGTAATATATGGGGTATGACATGGCCTGACTGAAGATATCATATTTGTCTTCGTGAGAGGCCAATGATATCATGATATCTCATGAGTGACAAAGCCATGAGTGAGATACCTTGATGTCATTGGCCTCGAGTGACGATAAATATGATATCTTCAGTCGGGTCATGTCATGTTCTGTTTATACAATGTATGTTTTGGGCCCTGTCAAGTGCAAGCCCACTGACTACATGTCCCCCATAACACTATTCTGTAGTTACAGGTTATCAAATTTGCAGAGGTTTTGCACTTCCTCCTTTGTAGGTGACTTTGTGTTTTAATGCCCCCTCCCAACTCAACATATCTTGCAGCACAAAATACATTATTCATTTACAAAAATTGATCTGGTTGATCATGCAATTAATGCTATGTTTTAAACCAGCACTTTCATTTCCCCTGCTGGTAGCACTTTCACTTTAATATGTGCTCCTATGTAGCGTGACCAAGCGATGTGAATGATGTGGTGGTAAAACATTTAGGTAAGGCAGTGTAGTAAAAACGTTGATTATTTCATAATGAGACTCCTTTTTTCCCTTTTGGAAAGAAGCTACCGACTATGGAGAGACGAGAAGGAGCGAGTTAGCAGTTTCAGAGTACTAGATGCAAGATCGAGTGTTGTTATAGCAACGCTCGTGCTTGCATTTATTACTATGAACCTGCTGACTTGCTCCCACTCATGTTTGTACAGTTCATGATTTCTTTTAACAAAATGCAGCACAATTATCAAAAATATTAGATTTGCCAATATGTTTTTAGTACAGCGTGTCTTAGGTAAATTGTCTACTACTACATCATCGACACCGCTCGATCACGGTATTAGCAGGACAACTGAAAAGTGTTTGTTTTACAAGTCTCAGAGATACTTTTACACCGCTACTGTCGTGTCTGTACATTTGATGGATTTTTAAAAAAAAAAAGGTGAGCAGAAATATGAAGTTTTTTTATGCAGAGTTGTATAGTTTTACAGCACTCGGTCACACTAGATAACAGAGCACAAATAATGATAGTGCTTGTGGTAGTATGAAAAGACGGCAGAATTGGCAGGCTGAAGCAGGTGATGTAAAGGATCGTTGTGATATCTCCATGATGTATAGGAACATGGAGATATCACAATGACGTATCGGAACCTGGAGATATCATTGATATCTTTACTACCTGACAGAGGTAGTAGTTTTTATTCTTGTAGTTATACCAAAAAATATGTTGTGTGTGTATAAGTATATATATATATATACATCTATATCTATATATGTATGTGTGTATGTATATATATATATATATATATATTTATAGATATATGATACATGATGGACAACTGTAGAATATGACAAATATTAGCATGAGTGCAGAGTGCACTGTGATAATATCATGAGTGTCGAAGGCATGAGTGATATCTCAGGGCACTCTGCACAAGTGTGTGATTTATACAATAGGGTCCTGTTTTTTTATTTTTATTATTATGTAGTTATCTGAGTGAGTAAAGATTCATTTCAGGCATTACTCTTCATGTCTGTGTGTGTTCTTGGGTTTTTTGGTCATAGCAAGTTTGATTGAATGAGTTCAGGGGGTTAGGTTGCGAATGGGACATTTATACGTTGTTATTGGGTGTTACTGTGAGTGAAATCATTTTTATTGGTTGGTTACATATGATGTGCATCTTTTCAGGCTTTGGATTGGATAGTTTACGTTTGTGGGTGGGATTTCTTTACAACTGTGGACTTGAGGAGTGCCGCACATCTTACTGTGTTGGTACATTTCTCGGGATTTATTTAGAGGTGTCTGTGATTTTATTAACATCTTTATAGGCATTGCTTCAAGTTTTCATGTTTGAAGTGTTTTTTTCTAACATTTATTGTATACGCTATTCTACTAAGGAGTTCAGCATACTTTTAGTTTCTGTTTAGGTACTGCCATGCAGCTTAGCCAGTTGCTTCACTGTTTTAGCCGTATTACATTGAAGAAGTTTGTTTCTGTGTAGTTTTGGCAGCTGCTGCTTTTTCACATCAATCAATCAATCAAATCTTTACTTATCCAGGCGAACATCATTGAGCACAGCTCATTTGCAAGATGGACCTGGTAAGGTGAAGGTTCAATTTACATAGATACATAAAAAATATTCAATATACACACACTCTAGGATACTACATAGAATATTCAGTATACCAGTCTAAGGATACATTCTAATCAGACTATACATTAAATTCAGGTGTAGTGGTAATAAGGGGTGAGGGGAAGGGGAGTGGGAAGTGGTGTGCCTGGCTGGTGGGGGAGGAGGAGGAAGGTGGGGGCCTATACTGTGGAACGGATAAACTGTGGGCCTTATGAAGAGGGCAGGAGAGAGGCACTGGGGGGTTTGTATAACAGGGGTATAGGGCTGTGCTATATGACAAAGGATTAAGGGGAGGCAGATGGAAGGGAGGGGTTCATGGAGTGTGAGGGGTGGTGACTCTTAGTAAAGGTGGATACCTTCCGTGAGTTGGCTATCTGGGGAGGGAGATGGATAAGATTAGGAATACTCTACTGTTTGTGGAAACAATTACATTTTTCTTTGATAAGCCTTGAATACAGATATTTAAAGGATGTAAATGAGATATATATGTTCACTTTCAGGGTCTTCTGCATCA